>CM076570.1:163151942-163386638 GCA_034641835.2 Pinus albicaulis
TGCCTTTCTTCCCGGGAGCCGTCACGATAGGAGAAGGGTCCTGTGGAGGTGCTGGGGGCACAGTGGCAATGGAGGAAGCTAGGGGGACCGGTTGAACCGGTGTCAAAGCCATATAGGGCTTGGGATGACCAGGAGGGGTGGTGGCTGGAGGATCAAGGTACCAGACCGGTATGCCCAAGGTCAAGTTAGGGGGAGAGAGGGTGGCCATGACGGGGACAGAATATACTCCGGGAGGGGGAGCTAGGAAAGGGATCTGCCCAGCAGGGTAATGACCAGGAGGGATGGCTTCGAGATGGTTAAGGCCAAGAGGAACCGATCCAGGAGGATAAAGGGGTTCAGGGATACCAGCTGTGGGGGTAGGGCCAGAAGGAGGAGGTCCGGCTGGCTGAGATGAATGGCTAGGAGCGGGTTGTGGAGGGCGAGGGGGAGGTTGCTGGCTAGCCGAGGCAGGCCGCTTACGGGCAGCCTGGGACGATTGCATCATGCAAACATTCGATGAGCTGGGATCGGTGATAGGAGGGGGGGGAAGGTTAGGAAAAGTTCCAAGCAGGGAGGAATATTTGTAAACGCCAGGGGAGACACTGGTCAAGGAATCGACGGTTTGCTTGTTGGCTACAGAAGAGATGGTTGTCTTAGGGGAGGTCTGAGATTTTGGCTCATGATATGTCAACTGGTCAATGGTGACTATCTTTCTATTATGGGGGAAAGACATCTTGCGAAAGACCATGGATGGGACAGAAGACATAGCATAGGTGTAGCTTCGCCCCAATAGAATGTTGTAATCTAGCGGGGCGTCGATGACTTTGACGTCAACGCAAACAGTCTTATCGGCGAGGGTGATAGGACAATTACGAAACAGGCCAATGGGTTGGGAGGCATGACCGTCCCACGCTCGAAGGGTGATCGTGGAAGGGGCCAGTTCAGGGGATCCGAGTTGCTTTCAAACCGAAGCGGACATCACGCAGGTGGATGCCCCCTCATCAATGATACACCGGGACACGTTGGCGTTCCAGATTTTGACTGGGATTTGGAAGGCGACGGAAGGAGGAAGAGGAGGATGGTCTGATTGAGTGGCGTCGAAAACAATCATTTGGTTATCAGCAGGATCTACAGCGCCCACGGCAGATAGTAGGGCCTTCTTTTGGGAAGGACACGATTGGAGGAGTTCCAGTGTGGAAATGGCAGCAGGAGATTGCGCCAAATCATCTACTATTCTATACGAATGAGCAGCTCGACCGGAAGCAGCATTTCGACGTAATGGTCCCTTAGGAATCTTGGTATGAACCTCAACTTTGGGTTGAGGGATATGTAAGGGGCCACTGGGTGTCGAAAGAGGCTCTGTAGAACCCGAAGAAGGCTCGCGCACCGAGCAGAGGTTTGGGGTACCGGCGAGACCGAGTTTGAAGGTGAAGATCGACTGGACGGTTAGGACGGAGTGCATCATAAGGATCCGGCAATCGCAGGGGAACCGTAAAAAGGAAGGGGGGTGGCTACCCTCGGTCGTCGCAAGGTTATAGCCACGAACTCTTGCCTAGGGAAAGGATCAAGAACACACTTACCGGGTAGTGGCCACATTAGGAGGAGCATGAGGGGAGGCGTGTTGTCCGCGCAATGTGGCTTGAGACTCCCACATCTGTCGCATCTGGGGTAAGAGGGGACAATCGTGGGTGTAATGACCATAAACACCACAACACGAACAAGGCTTACTTGTGCGAAGCGGCCTGTCCGGCTTGGGCTGAGTGCCCTGTTGCTAGTTGGCAGTGTTAGGGTCCATACCAGGATTGGGTCCACGGGTACCAAGGGCAGATTGGTTTGGGTTGCCTCTCCGCCTTATTTGAGAAGAAGGAGGATTAGTCGCGCCCTGCTGTGCAAATACTTGCCCTGGAGGGGGCTGTAGGTGCTGGTGCTGGGTTTTAGGAGGCAAGGGAGGAGGAAGCGCATATGCTGGAGGAGCTGGTGCACTAGGCTGCAGGTAAGGGTAATGGGTAGGTTGGGCAACATTGAGGTAAGCAGGAGGTTGGGCAAAAGGAGGAGGCATGCCGTATCCTGGATACATGCTACCGGGAGGGGGGAGAGTGCTGGAGGAGTTGGCCCCTCCCTGAGGGAGACCATAGCCCATAGGAGGTTGAGCATACGGATGGGAAAGGGCTCCAACGATACCGTCGACGGAATGAGATGCCCTCGGGGCATTAGCGCCACCGGGCCTGGGGAGGTCAGGAAGAACGGTATAAACATAACCAGATTGAGCGTAGATCAGGTCATATTTCAAGGCTATTTGGAGGGCGGCTTCTTCGGTTTGAGGAAAATGGGAGGCGACATCCTTGCCGATGGGAGCCGGAAGGGTGAGAAGGAACCAGTCCATATAAACCCGATCTTCGAAGGGAGGGGCTCGACATAAGCTCCGTCTTCTTCGCCATTCCTGAACATGGACAGAAAGGCGGGTTGAAGAGGATTGCTTGAAGGAAGTCAAGAGCTCCGTGCCAGTGTCGTATCGGAGAGGGAGCTGGAAATAGGACAAAAAGGCCTGAGCAAGGGTCGCAAAGGTGGTATGGGAAGAGGTGGCTTGTTCAACATACCATTTGGAAGCTTCGTCGGTAAGCGTGCATTGGAACAAACGAAGACGGATGGAGTCATTGGTAATAGAATTGGAGGAACACCACATGTGGAAAGATCGGACATGATTGGTTGGATCTTCACCAGCTTGGCCTTCGAATTTAAGGATGTCGGAAGGGAGCTTGGTTGGCATGGCAGGCCAACCAACATCGTGGTGGATGGGGTCGTTGATCAACTGATTGAAATCGGGGAGGCTGAGGCCTGCAATGTACGGCAGCAATGGGGTGGCCGGAGTCGTTCCTGTGGCGGTTCCACTAGTAGTCGGGCCGGCATTAGGGCCGGGAGAACCGCTAGCATTAGGCCCTGGACCAGACATGGTGGTAGGGGGAGAACCGGGAGGAGAAGGGGAACCCGATGAATCAGGAGAGGAGTCGCAGTGCGGACTCGGAGGAGGACTGGCTCGACGACGGCGGGTCGGAGCAGGTCGATCGACCGGAAACTGAGGGTGAAGGCCAAGAAGTCTCCGGGAAAGGCGCCTTGGGGGCGCAATGCCGACAGGAAGAAGGAAACCGATAGGGGCAGAAAGGGACAGAATCAATTAAGGTCAAGGGCAGAAAAGGTGCAGTGACAATTGATTTTAGAGTCTTTTCCAGGCGGTGTTAACCAGGCGCTTCTTCGCTTAGGGTCAGTGTGTGGCGTGCGTTAATTTTAATTTTTAAACCCTTTCCGTTTTGAGAGCAAGAAAAAAGTGTGTTGTGTAGCTAAAAATAAACCTACAGAGAACAGTATAAAATGCTGAAATAACAGAAAAATAACAGCTACTTGTGCATCTATCTAACCCAAGAAGGCGGGTCTCTCAAAACTAATCTGAAAAGAAAGGGAAAAATCTAGGCAAAACACACGGAAAAGAGGCCAATAGATATAAGGTCAAAAGGGACGGGGATCTAAAGGATAAAGCTGCTGAAAATGGATATTGGGTCCATTAAAAAGTGAAGAAGATGGTTGGAAAAAAGGAAGAAATCAGCGAAAAACGGAGGGCTTCAGAATAGCCCTAAAGTGATCAAACATTCAAATCTTCGGGGAGGTGATCGTGAAGGTGAGAAGAGCTGATTTCAAAGGGACACAGAAGAAGAATGCAGAATGGAAAAAAAGGAGAAATTTTAACCTAAGAAAGCAGTGCATTTGAAAAAATGAAACTCTTCCCAAAAAGTGGAGGTACTAAAGCCCTAGGGAGTTAGGTTCCCACTTAGATGAGTAAAAGCAGGATCGAACTTAAGTCGAGGCGGGGTGCAGGAGCAGAGAAGGTGGAAAACCTACTGACGAAACACGACGGAGACCCAGAAAAATTGCAGAAAAATCACTGAAAAACTGGCAGGTCGCAGTTTCTGACCTGTTTTCAGTGCAGGTCGCAGAAAAAGGGCAGAAAAGTGCGACCTAGAGGTCCAGGTCGCAGTTTATGGGCCAAAAAGTGTGACCCCCCATTCCGGTTGTCTCGGCGGCAGATTTTCAGAAAAGTTGCCGTCTCAGTTGCGGCTGGTGTCGCTTACCTGCGCAATAGGGCCAGAAACACATGGAAGTTATAAATTTTTATGTTTTAGGGTTTTATGTGAGAAAAACAACATAAAAATAGGAAAAATAAATAGCTGAAAAGAAAACCTAGGGTCTGAAGTAGCTGGATATGCAAGAATATGAAAAACGACAGCGGTCGTAATTTAAAACCCGTGTGGAGTCGCCATTTGTTAGTATGAATCCTTTGTCGAAGTGTACGAAAAAGGACCACTTTAGCTACGCATAACTAATAGCCCTAACAACAAAAGTGGCTGCCAATATCTTCATATCTGCGGTTAGTTGAACAAGAAAAAAGCTGCAAAACACCAGATCTATGCATGGAAAGACATTAAGCAGTAAAAACAAGGGTTTGCTCCATATACCAATAGACAAGACAAGAACAATTTTTGAAAGAATTTTTATATTAATCGGGCACTTGGGAGGAAAACAAGAAGGCGTATCCAATTCTCCTCAGTGGGATGGGTTCTTGGAAGTCCTCAGCACTTCAGATCTAAGATTTCTCTCTCTTGTTGGTGTAGAAAACCCACACAAAGAATGGAACTCAAAGGGAGCTCTCACAGCAAATGGCAGAAAATGGTGACCAAGTGTATAGATCCAGAGAGATCTAATAGGCAAGAAAGGTGAAGAATGGTAGGAAAAACCCTCCTATTTATAACAAAATATTGGGTCATTCTAGATCTTGGTGCATGGGTTAACCAGATCTAGATCCACTTTTATGGAATATTTTATTATATTTGTTGGAGGGAAAAGGTATTTGACTTGGGTCAAATCCCTTAATTTGTCAAAAATAAATAAATAAATGATTTATTTATCTTTTTAAGGAAACGGTTAGAAGATAATCAAATAAATAATGATTTATTTAATTATTTGTGGGTGATTTGGTCATATTTAACAAGGAATATTATCTAAATAAGATTTAAATAATTATTCCTAGAAAATAATGAGATAAATAAAGGTTATCTAATTAATTTCTTTGTTTTTGGGTTAAACATGACTGGCAATAATAATTAAATTATGGTTTAATTAATTATTCCATGAGGAAAATCAAACAAATATAGGTTTGTTTAATATTTCCTTTTGGGGTTTCCTGTTTTAACATAGTGAAAGCAATTTTACTTAGGGTAAAATTGGTCTTACATGGTGTACTTGGGTCCATCTAATGATAATAGGTTAGATGACCAAAAAATGGTGTAACACAATAGGTGTGAATTGTTTGATTGAAGAGGGTGAGCCGGCCACAAGTGTTACCTGGGTCTGTAATGAAGTCTAAAATCTCAGCCTCTATTTCATTATTTTCCGAGTCTGTCTGTATATCTCTCTCCCATCCTCTTATTTCTTGACGCACGGTGGAAGAGTTACCCAAGACATAATTAGTTGCGAGAGTTTCCAAATGTTCCTGATTTGTCTTCCGCCCCCGCTTCTTTGGCACATGCTCTAACTGAATCTGTTGTTTTCCTCGCTCAGAGTCTGACCTTGTTTTTCGTTTCCCCATAACCGGATAATCCCTGTGTAATGACAGAGAGCTGCATGATGAATTCATGAGGGAGTTGATGTCAGTGACTCGCCCTTCGGTATAAGTGCAGGACGTGTATCTATTGTTGTTAAGAGAAGAGCTTAACATACAAACCCTATGTTCAGAGATATTAGACCCATACAGCACGGCTGAACAGTTTCCTAGAGGTCTAAGGATGTTCAACTGAGCAAGAAAATTGTCAGGAGACAGAGTCGGCCTCTGGTTTGCAAGGTTAACCAAGCACAACCAAGACATATTCCTGGGTTTAAACAAAACAGGGAGCCTATAAGGTCGATTCAGGGGGCGACAAATCCTCTTCAAAACCCGCTGCCTTTCAAGATTCCAACAACCACTAACAGTGTAATTAGGGAAGAGGGTAGTTCTACAACCAGTACGCAGAGGTGAGATCCATCACAACTGTTCCATAAAAAAAGTAATACGGAAATGACAGAGACAATTCTTATGACTTCCATAGGTTAAGGTCCATGACCGGCCGAGACCGTTGACAAGATATACTGGTTTCACAAGCAGAAAGCAAAGATCGTGGAAGCAAGGAAGAAAAGGGTTTAAAACAGGAGTGTAAAACAAAGTAAAGCTAGTAAAGACCCAACCTACCATGATTGCGAGGCGTTTTAACCCGTCAAAGCCTACAATCATTTCCAGAATAAAAGGGAAAGCAGAAACATACCCTGGTCGAGTAGCAAGGTTGATGGGATGAACAGAGCCTGGCGTCCTCCTCTGCAAGCTCCAAGCATTTTCATGAAATGAGCAAAGCATTAACAAATGGAGTGCAGGAAGGGGCCGCCTTACCTTAACTGCGAACTTCCCTCGCCTCTCTGACATACCAGCCTGTCGATCGTTCAAAAAAATCATGAGTTTGATCTTCTCACACACTTCATTGATCTAGGGTGGCGGTGATCCATCAACCCTCTTGATTACCTAAAGGCCAGATTGCTGCCATCTGGCCATTCCGTTCTGCATGTTGTACACCCCGATCGGGGGGAAGTTTAGTGCACATATAGAAATGGGTTGTGTTCAGATTATATATTTGTTGCAAGTTAATGCATTAGGTTATGTCGAGGGTTAAAGCCATGGTCAAAGATTGACTTAGGCCTATATATATATGTGTGTTCAAAGGGTGTTGTCAGTTGGAATGTACTAAAAGTGTAGAGTTTATCAAACACAAGTGGGCTCCATGGAATGGCTTTGTATTAAAATGTCGCGTTGGGTTTAGTTATAAGTTCATTGATGATTCAAATGAGATGATACAAATGGTACGAACCTATAGCAACTTATATAATGTGGATATGCTTAACTGACGAGGGTGAACAGTAAAGCGCGGGACCCGTGAACCACCATATGATATATGTGTTGTGTTAATATGTATATAAACCTTGAGTGAATGTTATAAGCACAGGTGTATGTAATTAAAAGAGCTGGAACCATTTGTAGCATTAAGACTAAGGTTCGAATAAAGAACATGGCTAAGTCTATGCTGGGAGCGGAAACATTAAACGAAATACGGAGCCCGAGAGGTTATATAAATTATATATTAAGTGTTGGGTTTAAGTCTGAGCCAAAGACTTAATACTATGTTGACAAATAATGTTATACATATAGTGTGGGACCCCTACATAAAATTCTGAGAATCTTAACCCAAGCTGGAGGATATATTAAATCTGAAGTGGAAAGCTTATATATATGCAGCGCGGTATATATGTTGCACTTTATATACAAAGGACCAAAACATATATATATACATATATGTAAAGCGCTCTATTGTTCGGGCATAATACAAACAAATTCTTATGTTGTGGGACCCCCACCAATTGCATCGGAGAAAAGTTGGCAGCGGAACATGTTAACAAAATATTACGATTGCGATGAAGATGCGGACCCGATGGGCTTATAAACTGTGACTCATACATGCTTAAGTTCCGACATCAAAATAGGCCACCGCATCGAAAAGAAGCAGAACATCGGAGCACTATATTGAAAGCTGCGATTGCGATGATCGCAGCGGGTCCTTTGCAAATGCATTAATCGTAATCAGAAATATTCAAAGGGCGATACATCGCATCATAGTGATTCATCGCATCGGCATTTCAGAGTGAACAGTGATTGATCGCATCGGAGGTGAAAGAGTATCGACAAACTGAAAGTTCCAATTGTGACTTAGCGATTGGATGAGAGTCGTTAGATTCATTGAGAGATAGACGGCGGAGATGATTCGACTGACTATATGGTGGGCCTTTGCTAATCTCATTGGCGGAAATCAAAATACCAAATCGCAGGATATTTTTGAATGTTGCGATTGGGATTGAAATAAATGAGCAGAGTGTAGCTGGCATGTGGGGTCCATTCAAAGGATAAGACTAATAACAGGTTTTCTCCAATTTAATTAATCCAAAGCTAAAGAGGAAAGGAAAGCACCGCAACACACACACACACACAGACACACATAGATATATATATATATGCAAAATGATACATACATATTTCCAATATGTGGACAGTAAAGCATCGCATCGGAGAATAGAGAAAGTTCAGGGAATGGGCCCGTAAGGGAATTTTATGTATTAAATTTTTTTATTATTTGTATAATGCCAAGAGTTGAAGTGCATAGTTACATGAATGCAGTAGTTACACCACGGCAGAGAATAGGAGAGCTAGTAGAGTTGAAGAAGACATACACGGTCAAAGAAAAGACAAATGCACAGCGATCCAAAAGGCAGAATGAGTTGAGCTAGAATTCTTATTGTATTTGAATATAAATGTTTTAATTGATTTATATTGTTGTGATGCATTGGCAAGTCTCCAGAAGAAAATAAAATTCCCACTGTAATATTAAAATTAGTACATACAACTATATATTTCTAAGTGAGCTGGAAAAGAAATGAGAAGGCAGAGGGCTAAGAGGTATGGCTATTCATTTCGAATTCCCTGAGGAATATAGACAGTCATAAGAAAATTTCTATAAATAATATCATCTTGATATGCATAGAGAGGTTAGAGAGAGTGAGTATAGAGAATGCAGAGTATGAAAATTGAGGCTGAGAAGATAAGGAAGAGAGGAGCAGAGAGAGATGCTACAGAAAATATTTGATATCTGAGGTAAATCAGCAAACATTTCTTTTGATAAATTGAGGAAGTTGGAGCTTCCCTATCAAGTTGAAGCTTGATAGTTGTCAGTTGTAGCTGACTAAGGTTGGCGCCTCCTGTAGATTGGTGCCTGCAGAAAAACGGTGGTGAGTGGGAGTTGGAGCTTGCCTTTGCATCACAATAATAATAAGATGTGGTTTTCTCCCTTTATGGGTTTCCACTTGTATCTGATGTCTCTATGTGTGTTTCCTATGTGTTGATATGATCTACCCAATCTGCTTAATGTTTGTTGCTCTCATAATAAGTTTGGTGTCTCATTAATTTAATACTTGCTGCAACATATTAAGACTGTTCACATATTAAAGTTAGTTAGAAAATTAAGCTGTAAATAAGTTGATGAAAATTTTAAAATGCTGATGTATGGGTTAAGCTGATTCACCCCCCCCCCTCAGTTTAACTAAGGATTCAACAATTGGTATCAGAGCCAAGTTCCTTTATACCAGTTTAACCACTGAAAGGAGATCCTAGGTCCCCAAGATGGCTAGTCAAGAAGGAAGCTCAACCAATAAGGTCCATTTTTTCACCAGTGCTAATTATGCCTTCTGGAAAATAAAAATGAGAGCATACATAATGTCTCTAGGAATAGAGGCTTGGGCTGTTGTAGAATTTGGATATGCCCCAAAGGCAACTGACCCAGAGAGAGAAGCTAAAAAATAATTTGTAGCAAATGCAAAGGCCATGAATGCAATCTTAAGTGGACTTTTTGAGGCTGAATTTATCAAAATAATGCACAGTAAGACTGCCAAAGATATGTGGGATACTCTTGAAAACATCCATGAGGGAAATAAAAAGGTAAAGACCGCCAAACTTCAAGTATATAGAGCTCAATTTGAAAATTTAAAAATGAATGATGATGAAGATGTTGGCATCTTCTTCCTAAGAGTTTCAAAAATTGTTAACAATATGAAAGCTCTTAGAGAAACTATATCATAATGTGTAATTGTACAAAAGATTCTAAGATCTCTTCCACCCAGCTTTAACCCCAAGGTTTCTACCATAGAAGAAACAGTTGATTGGGAAACCTTGACCATGAACCAGCTACTTGGAAATCTAACAGCCTATGAGATGAGGCTCCCACAGAAGAAGCCAAGTATGAGGGAGGCAGCTTTTAAAACAGAAAAGAAGAAAGAATAAAAGGAAGACATATGCTCTTGCTCTGATGAAGAATAGGCTAAATTTGTCAAGAGACTGGATAGAGGCTCAGGTAAATACAAAGGTAAACTTCCTTTCAAATTATTTAACTCTGGAAGAGTTGGACACTATGCTGCTAAGTGTCCTCACAAGAAAGTTAGGAATCAGGCTCAAGAATCAGAGAAAAATACAACGAAGAACTAGAAAAAAGGAAAGAAATTCAGTAGAAAATCCTTCTATGCTAAACAAGACAGTAATGCATCTGAAGACTCAGATGAACCCTCAAGTGAAGAAGGAACCTCTGAATTTTTACTGATGGCCATAGAAAAACTTGAAGGACTCTGCTAGAAGATGAAGAAGAAGGTGAATTTGACCTTGAGGGGGAGCTAAGAATTGCCTTGGAGGAGACTGACAGACTCAAACTGAAGTGTAGAAAACAAAAGGAAATTATCCTCAAGTATGTAAGAGAAGATAAAAATTCAGAATTCCTCATGCAACTGAAGGTAGAGCTTGAAGAAGCCAAGAAGATAGAAGACATGTTACTTCAGCAAATCAAGGATAAAACTCAGGAACAAGAGAAGTTGGTAGAAGTAGTATGTCTAAGGAAGAAAATAGGAAATGCTCAAAGGAAAGTGTCTACAAATTCTTCTCAAACAACAAGCTCTGGTAAGTTGAATGAAATTCTGGATGCTCAAAGATCTCCTCTTATAAAAACTGGACTAGTCTATGAAGGAGAATCAAGTAAAAGCAAAGAAAAGGAAAACAAAAATATTATTTTTGTAAAAGAAAAGAAGGCTGATGAAGCAGCTCAAATAATTCCTAAAAAAGAAGAAACATGTAATGAGGGAGACAGAGATCAGAAGAAACCTCTAATGACAAAGAATGCAATAAATACTAAGACAACAGAAAAATGATCATATACCCCTGAGTATGTCAAATCTGGAAGCCATCAAAGGAGATTCTTCTCTCCTATGAAAAATGCTACCTGTTATGTCTGCCACAAGCTGGGACACATTGTTGCATACTGTCATACAAGGAGGAGTAATTCAAACCAGCAAAAGATGCAAACAGTGAAGAGACTGCCTCAAGAAAACAAATGGAGAAGACAACCTCACATCAGGTATGCAAACTTTTTCTATGGTTACTGTTTTTATTGTAAGAAATTTGGCCATAAAATCATTGAGTGAAGAAAATATGGACAAATATTGATGTTCAATAGCTCAAAGAGGTTTATGAATCAAGGAAATTTTACTCATACTCACAATTCTGCAAAAATCATAATCAAATGTTGCGTATGCAATAAAATTGGACATATGCCTTCCAAATGTCCTCTCAGAAGATGTAGTTCATCATCTCACAAAAGATACCAAACAAAAGGATGCTTCCAGTGGAAAAAGAAGGTGAATAAATGTGACCTGGGTCTAACTGCTCAAGACCTGAAAAGCTAGTGGTATTTGGACAGTGGCTGCTCAAAACATATGACTAGAGACATAAGCAAGTTTATAACTTTTGATGAAAAGAAATCTGGCAATGTTAATTTTGGCAATGATAACTCAAGAAAAATCAAATGAAAAGGCTTAGTCAGCATAGATAATGGCAGAGGAAAGGCCCAAGATGTACTATTTGTAGATGGGCTGAAAGAAAACTTGCTAAATGTCAGTCAAATGTGCGATAAAGGCTATGAAGTTCTTTTTAGAGCAGAAGACTGTGAAGTCAGATCAAGCACCACAGGTAAGACTCTGCTCAAAGGAGTTCGAACAGAGATTAATGTTTACATAGTGAAAGAGGAAGATGAAGCATGCCATCTTAGCAAACTTGAGGAGTCATGGTTATGCCACAAGAGGTTGGGACATCTCAAGTTTGATCATATCATCAGACTGAGCAAGAAGAAAGCTATCAGAGACATGCCATAAATAAAAAGGCCTTCTAATACCATATGCAAATCTTGTCAATTGGGCAAACAGACCCGCACATCATTTAAGGAAAAAGATGAGTTATCAAAAAGAAGACCACTCCAGCTTCTGCACATGGACCTGTGTGGACCTGCAAGAACTAAAACACCAAGTGGAGAATCCTACTTCATGCTGATAATAGATGATTTCTCCATAATGACATGGGTTGCATTTCTTAAGAATAAATCGGAAGCTCTGGAGAAATTCAAAATATTTAAAGCTTTAGCAGAAAATCAAATAGGATGCAAGCTAAAATGCATCAGATCAGACAGAGGAGGTGAGTTCATAGATTATGACTTTTCAGACCTATGCAATGAACATGGGATAAAGAAACAATTTACTATTGCGGACACCTCAGCAGAATGGAGTAGCAAAGAGACAAAACAGGTATGTACAACAAATTGCTAGAGCCATGATGCAAGAGAGTAATATTCCTCAAAACTTCTGGGCAAAAGTAGTACACATAGCCATGCATATCCTTAACAAATCTCATTTAAGGCTAAGCGGTGACAAGACTCCCTATGAACTATGGCATGGTAAACCAGCTTCAATCAAGCACTTTAGAATCTTTGGAAGAAAGTGTTACATAAAGAATAATGATGAAAATCTTGGGAAATTTGATGCAAGAGCAGATGAAGGGATATTTCTAGGATATGCATCCAAAAGTAAAGGGTATAGATGCTACAACAAGACTCTTTGAAAATTTGTAGAAAGCATTGACATGAGATTTGATGAAAAACTTCCAAACAATACAAGAGGTACAGACTGTAGCAGTCCTTCAAACAACCATGAAAGAAAACCAAGATGATGATGAAAAAAGAAAGACAACGAAAGATGTTGAACTGAGCTCTAAAGCCCCCTCAAGATACACTCAGAAGAACCATCCTGAAGATCAGATCATTGGAGACAAGAGAGTAGGGGTCCAGACAAGAAGGCAACTAACTGAACAGACATAAGAGGTATACATAGCCATGCTATCACAAATAGAGCCAAAGAAGTTTGAAGAAGCCAGCAAGGACAAGTATTGGGTGAATGTTATGAATGAAGAATTGGACCAAATTGAGAAGAACAATACTTGGGAACGAGTTCCTAGAACCACTGAGAAAAATTTCATAGGCTCAAAATGTGTATTCAAAAATAAAATGAATGAGAAAGGACAGGTAATCAAGAATAAAGCCAAACTTGTCTGCAAAGGATATTCACAAATCGAAGGACTTGATTACGATGAAACATTTTCCCCTGTAGCTAGAATGGAAGCTATCAGAATTTTTATGGCCTTTGCATGCTACCAAGACTTCAAGGTATATCAAATGGATGTGAAATATGACTTCTGAATGGAGATCTAGAAGAAGAAGTCTACATGGAACAACTAGAAGGCTTCTCATTAACAGACAAAGAAGACTATGTATGCAGACTAAAGAAGGCTCTATATGGACTAAAACAAGCTCCTCGTGCTTGGTACTCAAGGCTGGATAAATACTTGCAAAAACAAGGCTTTAAGAGAGGAGGAGTAGACAGCAATCTATACATAAAATCCCATGAAAATCAACTCCTGATTGTTGTAGTATATGTTGATGACATTATGTTTGGAAGCAACAGAGATGAACTAGAAAAAGGGTTTTCTAAGGAGATGAAATCATAGTTTGAGATGTCTATGATTGGAGAGCTCAGTTTCTATTTAGGACTTCAAATTCAGCAAAAGAACACAGGTACATTCATCTCACAGGAAAAATACTTAAAAGAAATGTTGAAAAAGTTCAAAATGGAAGACTGCAAACCTATGTCAACTCCCATGATCACGAGATGCAAGCTATGTGCTAATGATGGATCTACTGATATAGATCAAAGACTCTACAGATCCATGATAGGAAGTCTACTGTACCTGACAGCATCAAGACCAGACATCATGCTAGCAGTAGGACTTGTTGCTAGATATGAAGCAGCACCAAAGCAAAATCATCTTCTAGCAGTCAAAAGAATATTTAGATATCTACAAGGAACAATACAGTTTGGGCTATGGTATCCAAAAGGAAAAAGCTTCACTTTGACAGCATACACAGATGCAGATTGGGCCAGCTATGTGGATGACAGAAAAATAACAAGTGGAGGTGCATTATATCTAGGAGAAAGTCTGGTGGCATGGCTAAGCAAGAAACAAACATCTATTTCTCTATCTACAGCAGAAGCAGAATACATAGCAGCAGCAGCATGTTGCACACAAGTCATGTGGATGAAGTAAACACTCCAAGACATGAAGGTAAACATTGAAGAACCTATCTCTATCAAATGTGACAATACAAGTGCTATAAGCATATCAAAAAATCCTGTGCTTCATTCAAAAACTAAACATATCCCAATCAAGTATCATTTTCTCCGAGAACAAGTAGCTCAGAAGGTAGTGAAGCTGGCGTATGTGCCAACAAAAGAACAGACAACAGATATATTTACCAAAACTCTTGCTAGAGAACCATTTGAATATTTGAGAGATAGACTAGGGGTAGTATCTATAGATTCTACTCTCTGATATGAAGAGAAGGCATAGTTTCAGGGGGAGAACAGAAACGAAAATATCATTCCAGGGGGAGGTCAGTTAGCAAAGAAAGCATGAAACAGGTCCTCAAGATCAGTGCAACATGGGCGAGAGTTAAAAGCACACTGAAAAATGAGCAACCCCTTGCCATTGATGTCAAAGGGGGAAGATCAAGCAACAGAAGAAAGGGTCCTAAAAGGAAAACAGAGGAAGTGTATTTCCATCAATGCAAAAGGGGTAGACTATTGGAAATGTTGTCATTGATGGAAAAGGAGGCAGTAGATGCAGAGACAGGCAAAGGACAACAACATAAGCAAAGGAGAAGATAGAGAGTTTATTCACAGAGATAGGGCAGCAAAAAGATAAGCAAAGCAGTGCAAAGGAGACAGCATAGAAACGGTCGAATAGCAGAGGACGCAGAGACAAAGAAAGGAAACAAAACCAGAGGAGGCAGAGAAACAGAGGCAGAGACAGAGAATACAAAGACAGAGATTAAATGGTCAAGCAACAGAGGCAGAGCAGTTAACAAACAGCGAAATAATCAAGCAGAGACGGAACCCTGAGGGTAATGGAACCAAGCATTTAAACCTTATGATAGCGTTATATTAAAATATCAATGAAACAGGGTTCATATATATCTAAGTACTGAAGAAAGGCATATAACGAAATCAGAAAGGGTTTATATATATTATAGTTTGAACCGAGATTATATGTATATGTATATAACAAAGGCGCAAAGTTTTTTTTTGGAATGGAACCATAACTATAAGCGGAACCCCGAACATGAACAGTAAAACCGGAGGGCCACAAAACCAACGGGTTCACGCGAGAATTGAAGTGGTAAGCTATATTACCAAAATGAACGCGATATATGTCATTGAAGGACACGTGTCCTCAGACAGTTTTGTAAAACAACTTTTTTCACGTGATTTTGGAGAATTATGAAGTGAGCATTTAAGTTGCGTGATATTGCGCATCATCGATTGGATCATCAAAGTCGATGCGATAAACTGTCAGTCGTTGGATGGAAGAGGTGTGTTAATGGAGGTGGGCCCCGGGAACATATATGTGTTAAAATATGTATCGGGTTTGATATCCATTGCAATATTGGATATATATTAAAGTTGAGTGCACATATAGAAATGGGTTGTGTGCAGATTATATATTTGTTGCAAGTTAATACATTAGGTTATGCCGAGGGTTAAAGCCATGGTCAAAGATTGACTTAGGCCTATATATATATATATATATATATATATATATATATATATATATATATATATATATATATATATATATATATATATATATATATATATATATGTTCAAAGGGTGCTGTCAGTTGGAACGTACTAAAAGTGCAGAGTTTATCAAACACATGTGGGCTCCATGGAATGGCTTTGTATTAAAATTTCGAGTTGGGTTTAGTTATAAGTTGATTGATGATTCGAATGAAATGATACAAAGGGTGCGGACCTATAGCAACTTATATAATGTGGATATGCTTAACTGACGAGGGTGAACAGTAGAGCGTGGGACCTGTGAACCACCATATGATATATGTGCTGCGTTAATATGTCTATAAACCTTGAGTGAATGCTATAAGCGCGGGTGTATGTAATTAAAAGAGCCGGAACCATTTGTAGCATTAAGGCTAAGGTTCGAATAAAGAACATGGCTAAGTCTATGCTGGGAGCGGAAACATTAAACGAACTACGGAGCCCGAGAGGTTATATAAATTATATATTAAGTCCTAGGTTTAAGTCTAAGCCAAATACTTAATACTATGTTGACAGATAATGTTATACATATAGTGTGGGACCCCTACATAAAATTCCAAGAATCTTAACCCAAGCTGGAGGCTATATTAAAGCTGAAGCGGAAAGCTTATATATATATGCAGCGCGGTATATATGTTGCGCTTTATATACAAAGGACCAAAACATATATATATATATATATATATATATATATATACATATATGTAAAGCGCTCTATTTTTCAGGCATAATACAAACAAAGTCTTATGTTGTGGGACCCTCACCAATCGCATCGGAGAAAATTTGGCAGCGGAACATGTTAACAAAAGATTGCAATTGTGATGAAGATGTAGACCCAATGGGCTTATAAACTATGACTCATACATGCTTAAGTTCCAACATCAAAATAGGCCATCGCATCAGAAAGAAGCAGAACATCAGAGCACTATATTGAAAGTTGTGATTGCGATGATTGCATCGGGTCCTTCACAAATGCATTAATCACAATCGGAAATATTCGAAGGTTGATACATCGCATCGGAGCGATTCATCGCATCGGCATTTCAGAGTGAACAGTGATTGATCGCATCGGAGGTGAAAGAGTATTGACAAACTGAATGTTCCGATTGCGACTTAGCGATTGGATGAGAGCTGTTAGATTCACTGAGGGATAGACGGCGGAGATGATTCGACTGAATATATGGTAGGCCTTTGCTAATCGCATCGGTGGAAATCAAAAGACCAAATCATAGGAGCTTTGTGAATGTTGCGATTGTGATTGAAATAAATGAGTAGAGTGTAGCTGGCATGTGGGGTCCATTCAAAGGATAAGACTAATAATAGGTTTACTCCAAGTTAATTAATCCAAAGCTAAAGAGGAAAAGAAAGCACTGCAGCACACACACACACACACATATATATATATATGAAAAACGATACATACATATTTCGAATATGTGGACAGTAAAGCATCGCATTGGAGAATAGAGAAAGTTCAGCGAATGGGCCCGTAAGGGCGTTTTATGTATTAAAATGTTTTATTATTTGTATAACACTGAGAGTTGAATTTCACAATTATATGTATGCAGTTGTTACACCACAGCAGAGAACAGGAGAGCTAGCAGAGCTGAAAAAGACAGACACAGTCAAAGAAAAGACAAATGTGCAGCGATCCAAAAGGCGAAATGAGTTGAGCTGGAATTCTCATTGTATTTGAATATAAATGTTTTAATTGATTTATATTGTTGTGATGCATTGGCAAGTCTCTGGAAGAAAACAAAATTCCCACTGTAATATTAAAATTATTACATACAACTATATCTTTCTGAGTGAGCTGGAAAATAAATGAGAAGGTAGAGGGCTAAGAGGCATGGCTATTCATTTCGAATTCCCTGAGGAATACAGACAGTCATAAAAAAAATTCTATAAATAATATCATCTTGATATGCATAGAGAGGTTAGAGAGAGTGAGTATAGAGAATGCAGAGTATGAAAATTGAGGCTGAGAAGATAAGGAAGAGAGGAGAAGAGAGAGATGCTACAAAATAGAGTTGATATCTGAGGTAAATCAGCAAACATTTCTTTTGATAAATTGAGGAAGTTGGAGCTTCCCTATCAAGTTGAAGCTTGATAGTTGTTAGTTGTAGCTAGCTGAGGTTGGAGCCTCTTGTAGGTTGGTGCCTACAGAAAAACAGTGGTGAGAGGGAGTTGGAGCTTGCCTTTGCATCACAACAATAATAAGATGTGTTTTTCTCTCTTTATGGGTTTCCACTTATATCTGTTGTCTCTATGTGTGTTTCCTATATGTTGATATGATCTACCCAATCTGCTTAATGTTTTTTTCTCTCATAATAATTTTGGTGTCTCATTAATTTAATACTTGCTGCAACATATTAAGACTGTTCACATATTAAAGTTGGTTAGAAAATTAAGTTGTAAATAAGTTGATGAAAAATTTAAAAAGCTGATGTATGTGTTAAACTGATTCACCCCCCCCCCCCCCTTAGTTTAACTAAGGATTCAACACTAACTGAGTTTATCACACTCAGTTAAATATTACAAGTGATTATGAGATAATATTACAATTTATTGTCCAATTTAATTAAAAGAAAATTAAACAAGACATACATTTCTTGTTGACTTTTCAACAGTGAGTGTTCGATCATAGGTGTGTCAAGGTTCTTCTACTATTGAGGGGTGGAAATGTGATCCTATAAGAGAGAGGTAACAATACCATTCTATTACAAACACTCATGAACATAAAGAATCCATCTAACATCTAGTAGATTAGTACAAAAAGATACGATGGTCATGTAACCAAATTTATCAAAACGAATATGTATAAAATCCAACAAATTAGTCCACAAATACATGACATTCATAACAACCATTACAACACATTCTCATTATGATAAGCACTAAAAAAACCAAAATATTTTAACTACTTTATCACAAGTGAAAACACACATGATCTACAAACATTCACACAAAAATCTTACAAATATTCATAACCCATGCATGAAGAATGTGTTGGCCATTAGGCTTCATATATTAAGTAAAATTTCTTGGACACATGTATACAATGAACACCACTAGCTCGAATACTAGAACATTGGAGCCACTCCTTTCTCCTCAAAAGAAATATTATGTCTCTCTAATGCCTTGCGGGAGGACCCAAGGTGAAAATTACTTTTATAATACAATGAGGGTTTATATATAACCAAGAGGTGATGCTTCACCTTCCTTGTGACTCTTTGACTACCCTCATGATTTTTTGACTTCCTATGACTTTTCGACTTCACATGCCTCTTCATATTTTGAACATGTCCTTTGGAATTCCACTTTACAATCCATTCTGAATAGATAATTACATAATCCACAATAATTATGTGCCATATTATGACTCGTGATAGAACATGACAGTGACACTGATGGCACGGACTACATGATGATGTGGTAGTGCCAAGTTTTCCTTCTTGTTTCTTTTTTCTTTTTGTATTGAATAAGATATGTATCCATTGCTTCATATTCATGTGAGATGTTCTTTGTTCTTCATATCTACTTTCCAAAGGTTTTAGAATGAGGTGGAGCCTTCATGCGATCTCAATTTGTGGTCTTCTGTTGTAGTCCTTTCTCCTTAGCTTCTTAAGTGTCTTCTAGAATTTCCTCCTTCTCGATATCCTTCTTCATCATATTTTCATAGCATGATAGAGTTCATGCATCTGCAATCCACTCATGACAAGACACATCAGTCCTATAAACATATATTATAAGAATTTTCATGATGATCTAGTCACTAAATCGAAATCGAGTGGCAAGCCAAGGGATAGGCTCAGTGATTGTGCAATTGCATAGCTCATGAATTCAAGGGTAAAGGTTGAGGCTTGAGACTGCGTAATGCATATTTCAGGCTTGGCATAAGAAAAATATTGCACAGTTGGGGAGCTCAAGGATCCCAGTTGAGGGCTTGAGCATTGATTTTTCCCATTGCGCAGTTTTATAATAAAGAGGAGCCTAGGTGATTGTGAAATTATATAGTTCAAGTGCTAGGGGCTGAGCCTTGAGCCTTGAGACCATGAAATGTGTAGTACTTACTTGCCAGGATAGATAAATTGCACAATTTTTGGATTCAGTCAGTCGGGATGAGGGGTTTTTCTTCAACATGTGAAAGCCTTTCTCTGCTCCAACAATCCACTAGAATGGTTGTTTATCTTTCTTTATTGTCTCCACAATTGGAGCACCCATCTTTCTGGAATTCCTGATGAATTTCTTTTAAAAAATAGCCAAATTGTGAAATATTCTAACTTCAAAATTTCATTGTGGAGAGGGCTAATCAACAATATATCTTACATTCTCATTATCCATTTTCAAACCATCCTTGGATATGAAAAAACCTAAGTATACACTGCTCTATATTTAGGAATGAATATTTCTTCAAATTAATGAGCAATTTCTCTTGCTATAGCTTTTCCAATACATACCTCAAATGCCTAAAGTGCTCTTCTTTGGACCGGTTGTAAACTAAAATGTCATCTAAATATACAATCACAAATTTCCCTCTAAAATCCTTTAACACTTCGTTCATCAATCTCATAAAGGTATTGGGTGCATTTGAAAACCCAAATGGCATGACCAACCATTCAAACAAAAAATTATTTGTTTTAAATGTTTTCTTCCACTCATTTCCCTCTTTGATCTTAATCTGATGGTACCCACTCTTCATATCGATTTTAGAGAAACAACTAGCACCACTAAAATAGTCCAACAAATCATTTATGCAAGTTAAAGTAAATAGATACCTAATTGTTGATCTTGTTCAATGTTGTGGAGTCTATACATATGCACCAACCACCATATTTTTTAGGGCTCGGCACTATGGGAACTGAACATGGACTAAGTATTTCTCTAATCAATCTTTTACCTAACAACTCCTGCACTTGGTTTTTTATTTATTCATTCTCTTGTGGGGTCATTCTATATGCAACTTTATTTGGTATAATTTCTCCCAGTGTCAAACCAATATGACGACTTATACTCCTCATAGGTTGCAACTCATTAGGAAAGTAATCCACTATGATATCACTATACTCATTAAACATATATTGAATATCAAAAGAAAAATCATTTACAGTAGTGGAAATAATATTTACCCTAGGTTTACAAATCAAAGAAAATCTCACCTCATTATCCTCCATATATTGTAAAAATTATTTCCCACTCAAAAATATTTCCTTGGAGTCATTTATCTCTAATGTCCCCACTTCTTGTAAAGGTAAAAAATTATGGTTGATGTCATCCTTCTGGATTTTACAAACATTCTTCTTCCCATGATTTACAACACATCTATCAAACTACCACGGTCTACCCAATAGAATGTGGCACACACCCATGGGCATGATATCACACATGGTTTTATAATTTTAGCTGTTTATCTTAATCTCCACTTCACAATGTTCATTCACCAACAATTGATGATCCTTTTGAATCCATGAAACCTTATAAGGCTTTGGATGATTTATAATCTTAAAATTAGGCTTCTCCTCCACTTCTATAGACACAAATTTTTCTGTGTTGTCACTATCAATCACCACCTTGTAGTGTTACTTTGAGCTAGTTCAACCACTTCCTTCTCTTGCTTCAATAGACTTTCTTAAGCGATAGAGACCCTCTTGTCTCTGGTAAATTTTATGGTTCTTGTACCTTTCATTCCCATTCTTCTGTTGGGGAAACAATATCATTTATTTGGCCTACATCTCTATTATTTAGAAATTCATATTCCATGTGTCCAAGCTTTCCACATCTATAACAATGAATTTCTCTTGCTATTCCTCTTCATCATCCTCTAGAAAAGGAAATTCGGCCTCAGAAGCCTCCACTTTTTTATGTTGTGGACTTGAGCTACTAGCTCCTTCTTTATTTGTTGTATATCTTCTTCTACTTGATTGACATCATTTTCCTCTAACAATACTCTTTCCTCTAACAAATTTCTTTCATTCAAGCTTCACTTTAGCCTTCAAAGCTAGTTGTTACACTTCTTCAGCTATTATGGGAAATAACACACTAATTTCACCTTGTATATCCAACCTAATACCATTAATATATTTGGTTGTATTTTCTACAAACTCTTTTTCATATCAAGACGTGATGTTCACCTTATAAAAATATTTTGTGTACTCCCTCACAGCCATCAATCTATACTTGATATTTTTCATCTGTTTGAATAAAGTGAGTCGATAATCGTTTGGCAAGAACTTTCCTTTGAGCTTCACAACCATTCTCTACCAGCTCTTAATATTCTTCTTGTTCTTCCTTCTTCTCTCATCATGTACACCATCACACCATAAAGCTACATGTCCCTTCAATTTAGTGACAACAAACATAAATTTGTTCTCCTAATCCATCTCCTCATATTTGAAGAACTTACCGTCATTGTAATCCTTTCTATGAGCTCCTCTAGATTCATGTTGCCTGTGTAAGAATATATATCAAGATTTTCCTTCGTGAAATATCATATAAATACCTTTAATATTATGGCTTCTACAGGCTCTTAAGCTAATTCTTCCTCTGGAGATCCTTCTTCTTCTTGGCTTACGTATATGATTTCAGGTTCCCTATGTTTTTTGGTTTCCATGGCTTCCATTCTTTCCTTCAACTAATGGATATCTCACATTACTTCAGTTTTGGATATATAAATTTTTCCTCTCTAGCCTCCTCTGGCACCTCGTCCAACTCTGTGCGTCATGATCAACAATTTTTTCCTAAAGTTGATACAGGATCATCTTTTATACCAACTGGTTCGGGCCTTAAATTTCAAATTTCTACATCGATGGGCTTTAGCTATTTCAGCCCAAAATATTTCCAATCCAGAACCACTACAACCAAAATTAAATTAAAAACATATAATAAATATAAGGATGGGCCTACCTTCTGGAAAAACCACCAAGATCAATCATTTTTCAATAGATTCTAAGACCAAGGCTTCATGTGTTAACCCGCAAGTACGAGACCATTCTATAGTTCTTGATGCTTAAATTTTATCTCATTCCACATAACGCAACCAGCCTCATGACCACCATATTAAATCTTGGGCCTTAGATCTCGCCAAAAACCCAAGTCATTATACCTCTACTCTGGTGTTCCGAGGTGTCAAAACACATTATTTTTCCATCAATTACCACTCACTTTCTATGTTACTCACCTTGCCATCTATCAGAATCTCAAATTTTATTCAAAATGGTTCTCAAAAATTTCTTCCAAGGATTTTCTCCCGAGAAGTATGTTCTGAGAAGGAAAATGACTCTCATCACGTGCCACCCTTTTCCCATTTCTCTCGCTCCATCACAATCTCAATAGTTAAGTAATGGTTTTTATCCAAGGTTATTTTCTGATACAAAACTTCCCAACTTATCATCTCTTACTTTCTGTAAATTTGCAGTTCTTATGACTTAAGGAAGGGCGCTTCTCAATAAATCTTATGAAATGAATTTATTTTGATATTTCCACATCATAATGTGTCTATCATGACAGAACCTTAAGTCCTATTCCCATTTTTTTTCAATTGATGTACTCTAATGAAACTTTAAAAAACACTAAGTATTGTGTGGTTGCCTATGTACTTTTTTCTTTTTCTTTGTTAAGGTGCTTAACACTCCTCTGTCACTCCTAAAAACCTCCCACTCATGCAGTATAAAAATAGTTCTTTATTTAACTATGTCTCTTGTTATAGAGACCAAATCAAAGCACATCAAAACACAAACCTTTTTCAATATTATTAATATATATAATTATGTGATCAATGATATTAAATGAAGTGATTGTAGAAGGACTACTTACAATATTTTATCAGGAAAACTACTCTCACAACTCCATTTTCTGAGTATTTTTATTGATTCAAGGCAACAATAAATAATGCATCATATTATTGGTGTTGATCCATGGAAATAGTATCAAAATTTAGGGGAAAATGAAACAAATCTCAATAATTAACTAAGTTTAATTAATTACATGTTAATAAAAAACAAATTATGTCCTAACAATACACACATTGAGGAACCAACTCCTCTCGGTCAATCATATTTTACCAATGCCCCTGAATCATCATCTCACAAAGGATGTCTCCCAACCCTATGATAGGCATCAAAGGTAATCAACTATTCTCACTACAAGATGCCTTTTTTAGATGGTGCAATAATCTTCATGACACATACCAGTAGTGAAGAAAAGTGTAATATATTTTAGATAGTCAACAACAACTTCAACCTGAAAAAAGTATGCATCGGGAAGTTGATTATCAACATAACCTACAGATTCGCTTAAATCCAAGCATGAAATATGGTACGATCCTAAATTAATTCATCCAAGCTTCACAATCACTTGGAAGGAAATTTTCTAAAATAGCAGTAGCCAGTGACAAATTCTTCCTTCTAATACAGGTTTGTTGACTAAGTACTTGAAGTTTGAATGATCCGTAAAGCATTTAAAATGATGTATCAAATAATGGGGAAACTTAGAGTAAATCATTTCTAAGGCTTCACTCTTAGTCGTATTGCAATTATGCTTCGCAACAAAGAGTTTTCGACTGGCAAAGTATATAGGATGATCCAAATTTCCTTCTCCAAGTTGCACAAGGATAACGCTAAGAGCAGTGTCAAAAGCATCAATGTGTGCATGGAAATATTTATTCTAGTTAGGATACACCAAAATTGGAGCACTTGATAATTTTTCCTCTAGTGTGTCAAATACAGCATCACACTCAAAGGTCCATATAAAAGGTTAATACTTCTTCAGGATCTTCTCCAATGAAACAGTAATAGAAACATAATTGTGGATAAACCTGTGATAATAACCTATGTTTCCAAGATTAGATCTAAGTTATTCAACACTTTTTGGAGGTAGCATATTGAGTATGATGAAAAATTTGGTTGGTTCAACTAAAACATTTTCTTTACAAAAAATATGCCCCAATAGGGTTACAAATGATATATCAATGATGCACTTCTTTAAATTAAGAGGGATATGTATTTATCTTCATTGATTAAACATTACTTCGAGAAAAATTGAATTCTTATTTAAAATATTGTAAATAGTCCAATCATCCATATAGAGCTCCAAAAACACGTGTATGTACTCATAGAAGGTTGCAATGAAAAATCTAGAAAAGACTGCAAGTGCATTTTTAATTACAAACAACATCACATGATATGCATTAGACCCCCATTCAGTGGTAAAAGAAGTTTTCTTGTTATCTTGTTCAGCAACTTGGACCTAGTAGTATCATGAGAAACCGTCTATAAATGAATCAGCTTCCTGGCTTGCAACATTATCCAATACATCATCATTGAAACGAGTAGGAAATGCATCATGGACATAATAATTATTTAGGCTACAATAGTCAACACAAGCTCTAATTTTGTTATTTTCCTTCTTATCCTAGATAACAATGGGGCTTATCCAGTTGGCTTCATCCACATTGAACATAAGTCCTAGTACTAGCATCTTATCAATCTCCCTTTTGAGCTTTTCTTTGACCCTAGGATTTATTAAACATGGATAGTTCTTTACCAGACGTGCTTCTAGATTTAGAATTATCTTCATCTCCCCAATATCTCCTTTAATACCCTTGAGCTCTAAAGTTGATGCAGGAAACAGATCCTCATACTCCTTAAGTAAGTCAAAGATTTCCTTTCTGTCATGTTCATTCTAATAATCTCCTATAGATTCCAACTTATGCATTTCATCAAAACTAATATTTAACTTCTACAACTTCAAGGGTTGTAGCCGAGGGGAATCCTAAGGAGGATCATCCTTAATGTTTTTCTCCCCTACAGATTCCTAGAAAGATAGATGTCTCAACCTTTCTAAATATTCATCATTAGATTCCTTGTCAAATTTTCCACAAGAAACAACCATCTGAAACCTTGAATCAAGTATGGTTCCACAACTTGTATTATCGAAAAAAATCTGCTAAAGGTTTCCTAGTGGGAAATAGAACTCTTTTAAACCATTCAAGGCTTTTCAATTTTAGTATCGTCATCTGAAAATATAAAGGCATCAAAAAATTAGAAAATAAACTCATCCCAACCAGAAGTCTTCCTCTTTATCTCTTCCTTTAAAGACAAATATTTAGGAATAGGTCCTAAAGTATGAATACATTGATGTACCCACAATACAATGGGTATCTTATTGTTCTTCCATGCTACAACACAAGCTTGAATATGTTTCTCAGGACTAGTGTGATGTTGATATAGAGAGACAAGATGGATTCTCTTTTAATTATCATCAAATTAGTCCAAATCTGAATAACTTTTCTGCTTTCGAAAATTATTGGTAGTCTTTTGAAAAAACTCAATAATATATCCCTCATGTTGGGTTTGTGTTATATTCTTTCCACGACTAGAACCAGGCACGAAGCAGGGGGTAAGAGGGGGCCGGAAAATCCCCTTAGGTGGGTGGACCCGCCTATGGTTTTGTGCATGGGTTTGCACATGGTTTTGAGGCATGATGGTTTTCTTCCCCTGGTATTGTGTAGATCCAGTCAAGGTAACTACAATTATATTCTAATATAGGTTTAATGGATTCGGGTTTATGAATTCTTCAACATGTATATATATGTGTTGTAACACTAAAAGGAATATAATGAAAAATCAATATGGTAGTCCTGATTCAAGATCCAGGGGAAAATTCTTTGTGTATATATGTTTTATGTTTTATGCTCTCGCTATTGTTTATTTTCTATTTTTAAGAATTCGTTTGTAGATAATTTCCATATAGGGTTAGAAGCTACATTTGGTATCAAAGCTGTTTCGGCTTCAAGGGGACGCCTTTGCTACTGAGGGGTTTTTTTCTCAGGCTTGTGGTAGACCCTATTTAGTGGGAGATTTGCATGATCGATTCTTGCAGTGAAAGAAGATGGTGAACAATGGAAAGATAGAGATTGAGAAATTTAATGGTCAGGTTTTTGAGTTGTGGAAGCTCAAGATGGAGGATATATGGTGGATAAATATCAGTGGATCATAGTATATCCGGGTACTAAAACAATAGAAATGTCAGATGAAGACTGGGAAAAGTTGGATCGGAAGGAAAAGAGTAAAATATGGTTTTATATCTCATATTCGATATTGTTGAATGTATCTGGGGAAGCTATGATGAATACTTTGTGGGTCAAGTTAGGTACTTTGTACCAATCTAATTCTTTGGTGAATAAATTGTTCCCACGGAAAAATTTGTATAACCTGAGCATGAAGGATGGAGACTCGGTGACAGAGCATCTAAACGCCTTCAATACTGTGGTAATTTAGTTGTCATATTTTGATATTAAAATCTCAGATGAAGATAATTGCATCAATTTGTTGTGTTCTCTACCATTTTCGTGGGTCATTATAGTTATAGCAATAGGTAGCAATACAAATACCTTGAATTTTGATGAAATTGTCTCAGCTTTGCTGTCGGAGGAAATGGGACGAAGAAATATGGAGGGCCAAAATGGACATGCCTTATCTATACAAGGAAGGTCCCATAAAAGAAAAAAAAAATTGAGTGGGAGATCTAAATCTAGGGGGAGATATAAATCTCCGGCAAAGCCTGTAAAGGTTTGCTGGAAATGTGGAAACGAAGGGAACTTCATAAAGGACTGCAGATCTAAAGCTCCTGAGAAAGTAAAGGGATCTGATGATGCTCCTTCTTCATACGAAAAAACCACCTCATATGAAGGTGGGGATGTGTATTTGCCTCCTTCTTCAAGTACACATGTAGATCATGAGGCATGGTTTATTGACTCAAGTGCATCCTTTCACTTCACTCCCCGTAGGGAGTGGTTCTGTGAGTATGAGAAGTATGATGGTGGTGATGTATTCTTAGGGGATGATAGGAAGGCCAGAATTGTCAGACGTGGAAAATTAAAGTTGAAGCTACAAGATGGAAGGATTATAACACTTCTTGGTGCTCTACATATTCTTGCATAGGCCAGAAATATGATTTTTGTAAGAAAGATGGATGATGCAGGTATAAAAATTGTGTTCAAGAAAGATACCTGCAAGATTTTTCGTGGAGCACTGGCATTAATGCGGAGATTTCGGATTGGAATTCTATACAAGATTTAGAGTAGCATTTTTATTTATGATTGCAACAGTTCTGTGGTTCCTGAAAGTGGAGTGGAAATCCTAATGGTCTCTAGAGAAAATACCATGCTATGGCATCAAAGGCTTGGAAGTATTGGAGAGAAGGGCCTTCGGATATTGTATGGTAATGGTATGGTAGAAGGTATGTTTAATTTCTCTCTGGATTTCGATTTCTGTGAACATTTTGTATATGGGAAGCAGAATTAGGTGAGTTTTCCTTCTGGTGCTTAGAGGGCGAATAAGATATTAGAGCTTGTGCATAGTGATGTGTTTGGACATGTGTCGGTTCCATCATTGGGTAAGTTTGGGTACTATGTTTCATTCATATATGACTTACCAAAGAATACATGGATATACTTCTTGAGGAAGAAATCTGAAGTCTTTGAAAGATTTAAATAATTTAAGGCTCTAGTGGAAAACCAGATAGAGAAGAAGATAAAGGTGTTCAGGATAGATAATGGTGGAGAGTTATGCAAGAAGGAATTTAAAGAGTTCTGTACGAATTGTGGTATAGCACAATAGAAGACTACTCCATACACACCTCAGCAAAACGGAGTTGCAAAAATAATGAATAGAAAGTTGATGGAAAAGGAAAGAAGCATGCTCAGTGGTATTGGGTTAGGACAAGAATTCTTGGCAGATGTAGTGAAGATGGCATGTTACTTGGTTAACATATCACCTTCATCACCGTTGGAGGATAAGACTCCACATCAGGTATGGATTGGTAAGAAATCCTCTCCTTCACATCTGAGGGTAGTTGGATGTGATGCATATGTACATGTTCCAAAGGAGAAAAGGGCCAAGTTGAATAATAAATCTAAAATGTGCATCTTTCTTAGGTGTAAGGATGGTTTAAAAGGTTACAAGCTTTGGAACCCATAAACAAGGAAGGTTGTGTACAGCCAACTTCCAAGTTTGGGTGTTTAGAGAGGTGAAATATGTTGTTAAACATGAATTCCTGCCAAAGGAACATGAGAAGATAGAGTTTGAGCTAAAGGAGGATGAATCAGACTCTACAACAAAACAAGATTCAGAAGAGAAAGAGCCACAAACTCCAATTTTGATAATATCAGTTCGAGAAAGAAGGAAGCTAGAAAGGTATATTCCATCTGCGCTATGTTCAAATTTTTCCTTAACTATCACTAATGATGATCCTAGAACTGTCAGGGAGGTAGTGGATTCAGAGGATGGAAAACTCTAGAAAGAGGTCATGGTTGATGAAATGTAATCCTTGCAGAAAAATGAGGCATGGAATCTAGTGGAGTTGCTAGCTGGAAGGAAGCCCATTAGGAGAAAATGAGTATTTAGGAATAAGATGAATGAAGAAGGCAAGGTGGAGAAATACAAAGCTCGGTTGGTAGCAAAAGGTTATTCCCAAGTGCCAAGAATTGATTTTGGTGATATTTTTTCTCCTGTTTCCAAGGTTACTTCTATTAGATTACTTTTATCTGTTGTTGTTGCATTTGATTTTGAGGTAGAACAGATGGATCTGAAGACAACATTTCTTCATGGGGACATAGAATAGGAGATCTACATGAAGAAACCCAAAGGATTTGCGGTGAAGGGTAAGAAAGAACTGGTATGTAAGTTAAAAATGTATCTATATTGGTTAAAGCAATCACCAAGGATGTGGTATTAGAAATTTGATACCTATATATGGGAAATTAGATTCACCAGAAGCAAAGAGGATCATTTGATGTATCTTAAATTAATTTGTGACTACGTTATTTATTTGGTATTGTATGTGGATGATATGTTGCCGGTTGGAAATGACAAAGAAATTATCTAGGATTTGAAGACCCAATTGTTCTCCAAATTCGACATGAAGGGTCTTGGTGTTGCAAACTATATTTTGCGCATGGAAATTAAGAGAGATCAAGAAATGAGGAAGCTCTAGTTAAACCAAAGGAAGTATATCGAGACAATATTGCAGAGGTTCAATATGTAGGATAGTAAACCAACAAAGGTTCCTATTCCTATAGGTGTAAATCTATCTACTGAATAATGTCCCAAGACACAAGAAGAAGAGGAGGATATGTCTCATGTTCCATATTTAAGTGCAGTGGATAGCCTGATGTATGCAATGGTCTATACTAGACCAGACATTACACATGGAGTGGGAGTATTGAGCAGGTTTATGTCAAAACTAGGGAATGAGCATTGGAGAGCAGTGAAGCAGGTTTTTATATATTTGTGTGGCACTAGTAATTATGGTTTTTTCTACCAAGGAAGAACAGGATTGGACAAAGTTTTGGACATCCGTGGTTCTTTTGATGCAGGCTGGGCTAGAGATTTGGACCAAAGAAGATCTACAATTGAGTATGTGTTTAGCCTATTTGGAGGTGCAAAGATTTGGATGAGTAAAAGACAGTCTGTAGTGGCTCTTTCAACTACATAGGTAGAAGACATGGCAACCACTCATGCAAGCAAGGAAGCAGTTTGGTTGCATAGATTGTGTTAAATTATGGGGTTGGTGCAACAAGCTATAAGGATAGACCGTGCTAGCCAAAGTGAAATTTTCTTAGCTAAGAACCCTGATTATCATTCAAAGACAAATCACATTTCTTTTTAGTATCACTTTGTGAGAGATATGGATAAAAAGGTGTTATAGGTAAATGTGGACAATTTGAAGAATGTTGCAGATGCATTGATGAAGTCTATGAGCACTGAGAAGTTTTCTTGGTGTAGAGAAATAATGGGCATTGCAGGGCTAGATAAATGACTAAGCTCTCCTATGGCCCTCTATGGAATGAAAACAAGAAGTGGGAGAATGTTGGGTTTGTGTTATATTCTTTCTACGACTAGAATAGGCACGAAGCGAGGGGTAAGAGGGGGGTGGAAGCCCCCCATTTTCTTGTGTCGTTCGCAGCAGGGGATCACAGGGGGGCAGCATACCCCCCTATTCGCGGGTTTGTAGGGGGTGGGTAGCCCCTTGCACAGGGTCCAAGGCAGCGCCCCGAGAAAAAAAAATTGGACCCTATTTTAGGTGGTCGGACCTGCCTATGGTTTGGTGCATGGGTTTTCACATGGTTTTGGGGAATGATGGTTTTCTGCCCCTAGTATTTTTTAGATCCTGTCAAGGGAACTATGATTATGTTTTAATCAAGGGTTAATGGATTGGGGTTTATGAATGCTTCGACATGTATATATATGTGTTGTAAAACTAAAAGGAATATAATGAAAAATCAAGTTGGTAGTCCCAATTTGGGATCCATGGGAAAAATCTCTGTGTATATTTGTTTTATGTTTTATTCTCTCGCTATTGTTATTTTCTATTTTTAAGAATTTGTTTGTAGATAATTTCTATACAGGGTTAAAAATTACACCTCCAAGGTAGCTCATACCTAAAAATAAACAACTCTAGTTAGCTCATGATCCGTTTGATGTATTGAAACTAGATTAGATGTAGCCTAAGTACACTAAATATAGCCATCATTCTGGTATCTCAAAGGTTCCCACAACCTTCTCAAACACTATACAACTTGTCATGGAACTCAACCCAAAATATCTCATATTGGTCACATGCAGGTTAAAAAAAAGAATATCGTTATGAACCTAATCTAAGTTATTTTTTCGTAGTTGTGTCCTCTAATAAATAAAAGAATCACACTTGTCTTCCCACCATTCCTAAATAATAATCTTGAGGATCCTAGCCATCATTATCTAAAACCCCAACTGAATTTCAGGCCTGACATCTAAATCATTTATTAGCGAAAAATTATTGCAGAGGCTAGGGTTCTGGTTCTAGGGGCCAAAAAAGGATTCCATCGTAGTCTGCCATCATGCTATCACTTTCAATCTTCCATAAGGAAGAAATTCTAACCCTAAGCTCAACTAGGACTTAGGTGTGATGATTGGGGTTTAGATGGTGGAAGGATGCATTTTACTGATTAAATATGTATTAATAGCCATTAACTATTATAGAGTGATAAAAAACCATTACATAAGAACGAATAAAAACTTAATGTACAAAATATCTAAACAAAAATATTTAAAAAAAATTAGTCACAAAATCTCTCTCTCACACATTGCGCAATAAATATCCCTACAACAGTATTCTCCTACAATTATCAAGCTATCTCATCATTATAATAATAGATCTGTAATATCTTAGCTAGATCTTTCAAATACCATTCCCAAAAATCCTCACATGTCGGCCTTTCTCTACTAGCTCTCCCTTTACGCAAATCTCTCTGTGCTTCTTTAGATAATTTTTCTCTGTTGATCTCATCAAGTTTAACTCCTTTGATGATATCAACTTTAACTCACGCTCGCTTGATAGGATCAACTTTAATAACTTGTGCAAGACAATCCACATCACACTCGCTTGTTTCCTTCAAAATGTAATGGATTGATCCTTCTTTTGCGTATACTTGGTGAATTCCAAAATAACCACTTGGTCAAATACTTGTTGCTTCCTTCTTTCCATTCCACTACTAATTTATAGTCAAATTAACCCTTCTTTTTCCAAATTTCCCTTCATATTTTCTACGATAGTTTTCTAAAATTATCAAAAATAAAATAAAAGACCCAACACTTTAATAAATTTTAAAACACCCTTAATATCATTACAATATCATTTTTTTAATATTTTAATTATAACATAAAAATAATAAATTTTATTAATTACCTATAGATAATTAAAAATCAATTAATTAATTTAAAATAAAATTTATATTTAAATTCAATTTAATAAATATAAAAAATAGAATATCATTTTCTTCTCCTACATAATATCAAAATTCAATATATATCATAATAAAACATGTACTTCTTTTACATGAAATAAATTCTAAAATTGTTGTGTATATATCATTATCATTACAATGTTTATGTTTATATACTTTTGACTTTTTATAAATTATATAAAAGACATAATATAATAATACACTTTATAAATTATATTTATATTAAAAATTGATATAAAAAAATTTAGTAGGTAAATTGAGAAAAATAATTATAGATTATAGTATAAATATCAATAATAGGAGGATAAATTTATGAAATATTTCAACCACTATATAACAATTTAAAAAAAAAAAAAAAAAACTATTACAAAATGTAAATATTTATTAATAGTTTTTTTTAATAAAATTAATCTTATTTTTTTCAAATTTAAATTAAGATATTATATTTAAATTAAAAGTCAGATTATTATTTTTATAAAAATATTATATATACAATTTGAGTAGGTCTAATAAAAATTTATAGATTCAAAATTAGAAAATAAAATATATATATCTTTATAAACTTAAAACTGACAAAAAAATCTCATACACTATTTTATTATCTAACTTGATTGTAACCTTAAAAATAAATAATAATAATATTTTTATTTTATTATAAAATTTAAAAATATTCATTTTAAATTAAAACACACATATATAGCTCAACAAAACTATAAAAATACATTATTTTTATTTTCAAATAAAAAAATTATATTTATAAAAACCAATATAATTAACTAAACTATAAAAATACATTATTTTTATTTTCAAATAAAAAAATTATATTTATAAAAACCAATATAATTAACTTTTATATATCATTGATATATATTAAAATTTAATATATATTATACGAATATATAAGTTTTTCATTTTCATAAAAAATATTTCCGAAAAGTATAAACTAATCAATAAATCAATATGCATGTACTTTTATTTTACAATATAAGTTAACAATAATCATTTTAAAATTTAAATGTCGTACGTAACAACAATAATGATATATATAATATGCTATGCACTATTGTGAAAAATGATGTTATATATCATTTGTTATGCACTATTGTGAAATGATTTTTCGAAATTCAATATATATCATAAGTCAAGATGCACCTTTTTTTTACATGAAATTTATTCTACAATTATCGTCTCAATATATCTTTAACTTTTTATAAATTATATAAAGGACATGATAATAATACATTTTATTCCCAATATTTATATAAAAAATGGATATAAAAAAAATTAGTATGTAAATTGAGAAAAATAATTATAATATAGAAATTAATATTAATAAGAAGATGAATTTATGAAATTTCTCCACCATTATATAACAATTTAAAAAATACGACTATTACAAAATTAAATATTTATTAATAATTTTTTTAACAAAATGAATTGTATTTTTTTCTATATCAAATTAAAATATTATATTTAAATTATATGTCATTTCTTTTATATATATATATATATATATATATATATATATATATATATATATATATATATAACTCAACAAAACCATATAAAAACATTTATTTTAAATAAAAAAATTATATTTGTAAAACCAACCTAAATAACTTTTATATGACATTCATATATATTAAAATTTAATATATATTATATAAATATATTAATTTTTCATTTATAAAAAGAAATTCCTAAAAGCATAAATTGATCGATATGCATGTATTTTTGTTTTACAATATAATTTAACAATAATAATTTTAAAATGTAAATATAGTACGAAACAACAATAATGATGTTATAGAGAATATGTTATGCACTATTATTGTGAAAGGGGATTTTCAGTTCTTGTGATTAAAAATATCGGGGTTGCTAGTGGATTATACTGTAATACAATTGGAATTATATATTGTAATACAAGTGCTATTGGATGTAACAACATCATTTTTTAATATTAGCGTGCCTACAAATTATGGTAATGAGTATTTTTACATGGTTTTATGGTAATGAGTACTTTTTATGTTTTAATTGTATGTGTAGAAATTTATATAACTGATATGTTATACATCTGAGATTCTCCTGATCACACACTATTTGACTTCATGCACAATACAAAATCTCTTCTACCATGGATCATTAATTTCTGAAATAAAAACAATCGCATGCGCACATTAAAACCATAAACATTCACACATATGAACACAGTATTTTATGGGAAAGCTTAAAGATGAAAACCCCTAACTATCTGTATATTATATGTCATAGAGATCATGTAACAATCATCATACAAAGCTCCTCACAAGCTCTCAGTACAACCTCCAATTGCTACACACTAATCAAGCTAGATCTAGCAAAACACATGCTCCAATATCTGCCACTTGATAGCCAGCCTCTATTGCGTAATCAATGCTATGGATGGCTCATTAAATAACATAAACCAACTGGCTTGTACTGCGCAATCCTCATGGGCTTCTCTAATCACCAGTTTATTTGCAAATATGCAACAGTATAGTCACAATTGATAGTTAACCTGCTCTTTCACCTATCTCTGCACTAGTCTCCACTGAAACTGTCCATGTACTGAAGTTAAATAATGTATTCTTTAGTTGATTAATGAGTTTATAATTAGTGAGTAAATTAATAAATAATCCACACCACTCTCACTAATTGTATCAATTAGTTAAACTAGATACAAATAGCTCAACTATGTTTAGATTAGTTAAGCTGAACACAACTCCATTAACTCCTCAATCAACTCCACCAAACTCTCTCACATGAGTTCTAACTGAAGTATCCATGCAATAGCTCCACTTAACCCTCAGGAATAGCATAATTCCTTTTGTCAGCTCCTGTGCCACATCGCCGCCATGAAGTGCTCCAAGAGAATAAGATAATTTTTATAGTCCAAATATTATGAAGAGCTAATAATATTCGACATATCTATTTTTAGACTGGCAATCTAAAAATAGATTCTGCCCAATATGTCTAAAACTAGAAGTCCATCTATTTTTCCAACTTGACCAACCATCCACAAATAGCATCCTGCAACTCATAGAACATGATCCATATGTCTAAAAATAGACTTTGCGCCAAAAATAGCCCCCAGGCCCACTTAATGAAGGCGACTTCTTTCCACTAAGCTCATCATCTTGTTGCAATCTCAACAGTATGATATATATAGTTGAAGCATCATAATTTAAAATAACATAGTTGGTAAGGAATATTATTTTGTGATGATTAGTAATGAATATTATAATGTGATATAGTTATTTATGAATTTAATAATTCATTTTAAATTAATAAAAATGATTGTTTCAATGTAATACATCATATTATTAATATTTCAGTGTTGCAATATCACATAATATTGTGTTTAACCTTTTAATGTCACCATGTAACATAATATTGTGATTTTTATAATATTGAAATATGATATTTTGTTTAAGTCAACATCTTAACGTCTAATGATACATAATTTTGAAATCAACATTTTGATGATGTAATGTGACATAATTTTGAATTCAACTATGTTTAACCAGAATCAACTATTGTGAATATTCTCAATCATCATTAAATTGTTATAAGCCAATGAAGATGACTATTACAATGATACATAATCCTTAAGGAATGTTGTAATCCAACATAGCGCTTGAGAAACATCAAAATGCAACATAGCCCTTGAGAACACAATAATGCAAAACAACCATTGAGGAATGTAACAATTCAACATACATTACGTAAGATGGAGATTATAACGTGACAAAACCATTGGGAATGTTGGAATCCTAGATAATCATTTAATAACATTTTAATGGGACATAACCCCTTAGTGAACATCGTAATACGACATAATTATTAAGAAACATAAAAATTCACCTAGATGAATGAAGTAAGAGATATAACCATATTATCAATATTGCAATGTGCCATGATATTGAGTTCACCCTTTTAATTTCAGAATTTTATATAATATTGTAGTCACCCATAATGTTAAATAATATATTTTGTGGGGTCTTGGTTAAACGGTGATGAGGCAGGTTGATCACAGGTTCAATTCTCTTCCCCAATTGGGGGATGTATCTAGACATGTTGATGAAGAGGGTGTAAAAAAAGAAAAATGAAAGGTACTATCAAACTTACAAAAGAAACATGTTAAATAATATATTTTGTTTCAATAACCCTCTCAATAATAATGTGACATATTTTTGGATTTTACTGCTTAATGTAACAATTCAATATAATTTTGGATTCAAGCTCTTCACAAAAGTTAACCATAATCAATTATTGTCAGTCATAGTCAATGTAGTTAACCATAATTAGATTGTCAACCCACCATAGAAAAATATGGTCAATCATGGTAATGGATAATCAAGCATGGCCATCTAATGTCAACCATGGTTAATTAAACTTTAGTTGTAGCTTGTCATATTCAACCAAAGTTGACAATAATCAAGCACTGTATCAAGAGTCACCATATCCAAACATAATCAACAATAGTCTAACATAAAATACATGGTGAACCATGGTTAACCATACTTAACCACAGTCAATCAATCATATATAACCATAGTTAAACATACATATTCATCCATGTTTAATCATAGTTAATCATTATCAGTCATTGTCAAATGTGGTCATCTCTAATTAACTATGGTCAACCATCACTAACTACACTCAACCATAATTAATCATAACCAAACCAATTCAATTAAAATCAATGATAATAAACTATGGTCAAGAAAATCAACTATAAAAACACAAAGTCAACCATCATAATAAAAATAATCGATCAAAGTCAATCAAATATGGGTATACTGATTCTTACTTAAATGAAAAGAAATTACAATGTAGAATAAAATAATTTATATTCTACTTTAATCTGGATCCGATAGCACTTTTAATGAATGCCAAAGAAATTATGCTACTGAAAAGGGAAAAGACTGTCCAATTTCTTCAGATTGGGGAATATAGAATGAATTGAGACACTATAGTCACAGTAAACTTTATAAAAGAAAGAAAAGAGATGCGGATTGTCCAATTTCATTAGCATCAGGAATATAAAAAAGGTTTTAGTTACAGTAGATTTCTAAAAGAAGGAAAAGATATGCAGACTATCCGATTTCTTCAAGTTGGGGCATGTGAAAATAATTGAGACCCGATTGTGGTCAATGCATAGTCAAGATGGCATACGATGGAGAGAATACTATTGCTCAATGCGTATTGGATGAAACCACAATTTATCGCTCGGGAGCCCAAAAGGGCAACCGACACGATGATTGAAAACCAGGCCTGACCCATTGTCCCGCCACCTCAATTCTCCTCCAGCCTCCCCATACATCACATTCCGATTTTCCAATATGGTGAGAGAAATACTGAAGAACTTACGGAAATGGGAAGAAAACGCAAGAAAACTGGATGATGATTGGATGGAGTTTTGAAAGTAAAAATTTTGATTAGTGTCCTTTACCCAACTAAATCTAAATCTAACAAAGAGCGCAGCATCTTCAAGGATTAATCATATCAATTTTTATTTAAATATAGAACTCTGTTTATTGGAGGCATCACATACAATTATGGACTAATAGAAATTTTATGTCCCTGTTTCACCATCAACTTTCCAGGTTATGGCTACCGGACTTCGCACGACCTGCGCTCCACCCTTTACGCATTGCCACGAAATTTGCCCGAAGCTTTGGCGTTCTCTAGATTTGAAACCGAATGCTATTTTGCTTTCGAATTTGACTGTAAAATTCGCCTTCTCATTTTTTTCCCGGAAGGTCAGGATGGTGGGCTCCACGATTATGTTTACAGTTGGAGGGCTCTCAACTACGATCTGTGAGAATAATGCAGAAATAGAATTAGTTGTGAGTGGTTGAACGAGAGGGTGTAATTAGGAATTGGTTGCACATATTCAGGTTTGTTTCCTCGTTTCCAGGAGGATTAGGTGAGTGCAGTTCCCTATATAAGTGTGATGTAATTGAGCAATTGAATTCATGGTGTTGAGTGAGTTTGTCTCACGTTTGCTGGTGTTTTATAGCTGTGTTTGTTTTGTTAATTTGGTATCAGAGCATAGCTGTCTGCGCCTCTCTCCTCTTCACGAGCAGTGACAGACTCTGCTATTAGAGTGTGCGCAGATTTAAAGTGTGAAGCACTGTCATTTGGTGCGGTTTTTAGCGCGTGAAGCGTTGTCACAGCAATTGACCCCTGGTGTTGAGAGTGGGATATGCACCCACGCCCTTTCGGAACAGCAATTGACCAGTGATGACCCCTCCTGGTTTGTGACTCCATTCGCCCGGTGGGACGTGATCAATGTGCAGTGGAGCGTGGCTTTATTGCTGAGCGGCTTTCGGGACGTGATCAATGTGCAGTGGAGCGTGGCTTTATTGCTGAGCGGCTTTCCGAGCAGTGGAGGTTGCCCACGGAGCTTACGCTGCCTAAGGTGCTGGAGAGCTGTGTGAGACAGCGTTTGAATAGCGGATTCATTCCAGGTCGAGTGTCGAGCTGTGTGAGACAGCGTTTGAGACAGCGTTGCCCACGGAGCTTACGTTGCCTGTAAGTTCCAGGTCGAGTTTGAAATCCAGAGTTGAATTCATTCAATTGTCAGTGTTTTTAATTGGATGAATCCATACCTGTCTGCACATTTTTTTTTAAAACATTGCCAGCGTTTTTTTAAAGTTTGCTGAGATCAAGTGGATGCTTCCCAAAATCTGAGATCGGGTGTCTGTTTCTTCTCCTCCAACAGACAGAAACACGAGAGCCATTCATACTTTGTAATAGTCCCTCAATTCGGTGCACTTGCAGTGAGAATTTGCAGCGAAATCGCTTCTGTCCGATGTGTACGAAATTTTAAAGTTTGCTGAGGTGTATGTTTGATACCATTTCAGAAGTTAAAGGTGTTTGAAGTTAAAGGCGTTTTTTTATGCATTGGAGCATAGTATTGGTTTTTTGTTTGAAAGTTGAACAAATTCATATTTTTTCTCATCATTTTTTTTTGTTTTGTTCTCATCATCTGGAGCAACTTTGCAAGTTTTGTTTGAAGTTTTTTTTTTTTTTTTTTTAAAAAAACATCAAACTAAATAGAGTGTGTAAGAAAGCTTGCAATTTTTTTTTTTTGAATTTGGTCATTGGTGGAGAAATGGCTAATCCCCTTGCAGATTCATATTTAAATGAGTCTTCAAAACTTGATGGAGAAAATTATGTCAACTGGAAATTTAAGCTCATAACAGTACTGGAGGCATACAATCTCTGGACGATTGTCAAAGGTGATGAGCCCAAGCCTCAACCTCCTGCTGCCATTCAAGATTGGGAGAAGCGTGAAATGAAAGCAAGGGTGCTGCTACGCATGTCAGTAAAGGACAATATTATTCCTCACATTCGGGACTGTGAAACTTCAAAGGCGACATGGGACACTCTCAATGGTTTGTATGAAACTACTAATGCAAACCGTATTTTATTTTTAAAAACAAAGCTGCTATCTATTAAAATGGAAGCCAATGAGAGCATTAGCAATTTTGTTTCCCGAATTAAAGACCTCAGTGATAAGCTTGGTGATATTGGTGAAAAAGTGTCCAGTACAGACTTGGTAACTGTTGCTTTGAAGGGGTTAGTCCCAGACTATAAAGTCTTTATTTCAGCTCTCTCAGCTAGACTGACACCTCCTACATTTGAAGAATTGGCTGGAATTCTTCTTCAAGAAGAAGAGCGAATGAAAAATTTTGAACTGGAGTCAAATGGTTCTGATTTGGCTTTGACTGCAAGAGGCAAAAGACCATTCCGAGGGAGACCGTGGGACAGGAACAGAGGCCGTTTTCAAGCAAAGCAGAAAGGTATGGCACCTCCTGATTCTTATGTTAAGAGGAACATTGAATGTGATTATTGTGGAAAACCTGGACATCTGGATAAAGATTGCTATAGGAGAAAGAATAATGAATCAAATCAAAGACATAGAAGGCATAATGGAAATTACATAAACAGAGACACCTCAGTGAATGATGGATTTAAAAATCTTAAGTTATTTCTTTCTGATGCTGCATTGTCTGCTGAAACTGATGATGAGAATGCATGGTTCATTGATTCTGGTGCATCGGCACACATGACTTGTAATAAAGAATGGTATGATAAATATTATGAGAAATCTGATGGTACACACATTTACCTAGGGGATGATAGGTCACTTAAAGTTCAAGGCTATGGCATAATAAATGTGTACTTACCTAATGGACAAATGCGACAGATTCATAATGTAATGTATGTACCTGCTCTCAAAAATAATTTGATATCTGTTTCCACTATCACTGATAATCAGTTAAAAGTTGAATTTGGTAAATTGGGGTGTATAGTGAAAGATGTTCAGGACCACTACAGGGTTGTTTCTACAGGTACCAGGGTTGGAGGATTATACAGATTGGATGTGACAGTGAAGCGCCATGTTGCATTGACATCCAAAGAAACATCGACAGCAGAATTATAGCATCACAGGTATGGGCACCTAAATTACAATGATTTATCGTTGTTGCAAAGGAAATCAATGGTTGAAGGTCTTCCTGTTATGAAGTGTGAACATTTACCATGTGAAGCTTGTGCACTTGGTAAGCAGCATAGAGAAGAGTTTCCGGTTCATACTGAGAAGCGAAAGTATGATATACTTGAATTAATTCACACTGATGTATGTGGACCTATGCAAACTAGGTCTCTTGGTGGTGCTTCATACTTTGTTATTTTTATTGATGATAGATCTAGGTATACCTGGGTCTATTTCATTAGAAGGAAAAGTGACATATTTGAGTATTTTAAAAAGTTTCGAACTATGGTTGAAAAACAAACAGGAAAGTGCATTAAAATACTCAGATCTGATCAAGGGGGTGAATATAAGTCAAAAGCATTTAACACCTATTGTAAATATAATGGAATTCAACAACAGTTCACAGTGCCACATACACCTCAGCAAAATGGTGTTGCTGAGCGATGGAATAGAACCTTGGTGGAATCTGCTCGTAGTATGCTGCAAGGTAAGAACATCTCTAATGGTTTCTGGGCAGAAGCCATTAAAACTGCTGTTTATCTGAAGAATCGATGTCCCACTAAGCAATTAGTTTTTCAAACTCCTTTTGAGGTTCTTCATGGTTATAAACCTGATGTGAGTCATTTCAAAGTCTTTGGATGTACTTCTTTTGCTCATATTCCTAAAGCTAATAGAAGAAAACTTGATGCCAAGTCAATCAAGTGTGTTTTCATTGGATATTGTACGGATCAGAAAGCCTATAAATTGTTTGATCCAAATTCCCATAAACTATTTGCAAGTCGTGATGTGTTGTTTCATGAGCAGGCTGATAAAAGTAATACAAAGAATGATGCATGGCATATATCTAATGATGCACATATCAAACTTGATACTTTGATTAAGCAGGAACAGGAACAGGTACAGGTACAGGTACAGGTACAGGATCAGGATGATAGCAGCAGTATGAGCACATCTAGCAGCAGTGAGTCATCACAAGGGGGTGATTCACCTCAAAGCCGACGAATGATGGATGGAACACCCACAGGCATTGAAGCACCAAGAAGATCGTCCCGACAGACTCAGCTTCCTGCAAGGTATAGAGACTATGCCTTAATGTCTAATATAATGAATGTTGAAGAACCAATTGATTATGAGCAGGCTAAACAACATGAACCATGGGTTAATGCTATGAATGATGAGTATGCTTCTCTTATGAAAAATCAAACATGGGAATTAGTGGAACTTCCTGAAAATAAAGTTCCAATTGGAAGCAAATGGTTGTACAAATTGAAATTTAAAGCAGAGGGTACAATTGATAAATTTAAGGCAAGATTAGTAGCAAAAGGATATGCTCAAAAGGAGGGAATTGATTATGAAGACACTTTTGCACCAGTAGCTAAGTTAAATACAATTAGATTACTGATTGCCTTAGCCACAAAACATAATTGGAATATACATCAATTGGACGTCAAATCTGCTTTTCTAAATGGTGATTTAAAGGAAGAAGTCTATTTGGTTCAACCTGAAGGGTTTGTCAAACAGGGACAGGAGCATCTGGTTTGCAGGTTAAGAAAGGCATTGTATGGTTTGAAACAGGCACCGAGATCATGGTATGTAAAAATTGATACCTTCTTTCTTCAGAATGGATTTGTGAAAAGCAAAAATGATCCTAACTTGTATGTTAAGAAAGATGAAAAAGGAAATGTTGCTTTAATATCTTTGTATGTGGATGATCTCATAATCACAGGGAGTGCTCACAAGTTAATTGAAGAAATTAAAGTACAGTTGTCACAGGAATTTGAAATGAAAGATTTGGGTGAATTGCATTACTGTTTAGGAATTGAGGTATGGAGAGAGCCTGGTAAAACTTTGATCACTCAAAGCAAATATACTAAGGAGATTCTTAAAAAGTTCAATATGACAGATTGCAAAGCTATGTCAACTCCCTTAGAACAGACTGCAAAGTTGTACAAAGAAGATGGATCGAAAGAGGCAGATGGAACATTATATCGTCAGTTAGTGGGAAGTTTGAACTATCTCACCACTACCAGACCAGACATTGCTTACTCAGTCAGTATCCTTAGTCAATTCATGGCTAAGCCTTCAGGAAATCACTGGAATGCCGCAAATAAAGTTCTCCGATACTTAAAGGGAACAATGAATTTAGGTATTATGTATACTGATGAATCTGATGTTGCACTGACAGGTTTTTCTGATTCAGATTGGGCAGGAAATCCAGATGACAGACGATCTACCTCTGGCTATGCATTTCATATTGGATCAGGGGTCGTATCTTGGAGTAGTAAGAAACAGCCAGCTGTTTCTTTATCATCAACAGAATCAGAGTACAAAGCTTTGACCAATGCCACCTGTGAAGCTATTTGGTTGCGGAGAATTCTTGCAGATCTTGAAGAAGCGCAAAGTGGTTCAACATGTATCAATTGTGATAATCAGAGTGCTATCAAATTAGCACATAATCCAATTTACCATGCTAGAACAAAACACGTGGAGTTACAGTACCACTTTGTACGTGAGAAAATTGAGTCGAATGAAATTGAATTGATATTTTGTAACACCAAGGATAATGTGGCTGATATATTTACTAAGCCCCTTGGTAAAATTAAATTTGAAGTTCTTAGAAGTCAGTTAGGAATTGTAGAAAATCCATTTCTCCATTAAGGGAGGATGTGAGAATAATCTAGAAATAGATTTAGTTTTGGGTGGTTGAACGAGAGGGTGTAATTAGGAATTGGTTGCACATATTCAGGTTTGTTTCCTCGTTTCCAGGAGGATTAGGTGAGTGCAGTTCCCTATATAAGTGTGATGTAATTGAGCAATTGAATTCATGGTGTTGAGTGAGCTTGTCTCACGTTTGCTGGTGTTTTATAGCTGTGTTTGTTTTGTTAATTCGATCTTATACACTGAGGGGGCTCCCCCGACATTTGTGACTGTTCTTCTCGTAACTCGAACTAAATGATGGGTAGTTGAGGTCGTCGGAATGAGCTGATAAGTTGGGGCAGGAGCTGGCCTTCCTTGCTAGAAGATGAATTTGCTTGGTGGTGTAATTCAGGCTACACAGAAACTTAACGTAGTCGTCAAATACTAGATCGTAAACGAGGCCGGGATCCAAGGCGGCGCTGGGATTCACATGACCCGCGCCTATTGCGAAGGCGTTTGCTGATCGCCTGGTGACGGAATCGATGATATGGCGTTCAGTATCATCAAGTAGCACGGTTGATGTCATGAGAGCCGATTTTATTGCAGCGGGCGTCCACGCCGGATGCGTAGCGCGTATGAGCGCCGCTATGCCGGTGACATGATGGCACGACATCGAAGTCCCTGAGATGATGTTGTAATCTACTCTTCTCTTATCAGAGAGCAAGTCGGTTGGAGCGGGGTCGCCAGCCCACGCTGCCAATATGTTTACGCCAGGAGCAACGAGGTCAGGTTTAAGAATCTCCTGAGCGACCAGAGTCGGCCCTCTGGACGAAAAGCCATCTACCACCGGAGCTCGTGCTTTACCGACCACTGTGACTCCGTCGACTTCAATTGACGCTGTAGGATTTTTGGTGCTGTTGATATACCTTTTAATGTCTTCCGCCGATTTGGAACCGACCCTAGTTGCCGGTAACACATGACAGTCGGTCGACAAATCCTCTCCATTATCGGGGTCGTTGGCCAGAATCATCCCCGCACCGCCAGCTCGTTGCACGACCAGTCCCTTCTCCGCCCTTCCCTCTTCTCCAAGATCACAGACAACAATTTTTCCCCGAACCATAGCGGAATCAAGGCTTCCCTCCAGGCAGAGATTTGCAGTCTCATCAATAGCCGACGCTGTTTTCCGTACACGAAAGGCAATTGCGCGTTGCCCACCGTCTTGCCTTTGTAAACGGAGGATCCTGCGTAATTTTTGGCGTTCCCAAAAATGACGGGAGCCGGGAACTCTCTGTCGATAGCGCTGGCGCCGACGGTGGTTATCCATGGTGCCGTATTGAAAATTGCAGAACGAGTAGGCTCTCTATTAGCAGCGGAACAGGACACAAAAATACCTTTCTCAATGGCTCCAAGAGCTTCGATTACTGCGGCTGTCGGTTCCATCATTGGGTAAGTTTGGGTACTATGTTTCATTCATATATGATTTACTAAAGAATACATGGATATATTTTTTGACGAAGAAATATGAAGTCTTTGAAAAATTTAAAGAATTTAAGGCTCTAGTGGAAAATGAGATGAAGAAGATAAAGGTGTCGAGGACAGATAATGGTGAAGAGTTATGCAAGAAGGAATTTGAAGAGTTTTGTAAGAATTGTGGTATAGCACAATAGAAGACTACTCCATACACACCTCAGCGAAACGGAGTTGCAAAAATAATGAATAGAACGTTGATGGAAAAGGAAAGAAGCATGCTCAGTGGTACTGGGTTAGGACAAGAATTCTTGGCAGATGCAGTGGAGACGACATGTTACTTGGTTAACAGATCACCTTCATCACCATTGAAGGATAAGACTCCACATCAGGTATGGATTGGTAAGAAATCCTCTCCTTCACATCTGAGGGTATTTGGATGTGATGCATATGTACATGTTCCAAAGGAGAAAAGAACCAAGTTGGATAATAAATCTAAAATGTGCATCTTTCTTAGGTATAAGGATGGTTTAAAAGGTTACAAGCTTTGGAACCCATAAACAAGGAAGGTTGTGTACAGCCAACTTCCAAGTTCGGGTGTTTAGAGAGGTGAAATATGTTGTTAAACATTAATTCCTACCAAAGAAACATCAGAAGATAGAGTTTCAGCTAAAGGAGGATGAATCAGACTCTACAACAAAACAAGATTCAGAAGAGAAAGAGCCACAAACTCCAATTTTGATAATATCGATTAGAAAGAAGGCTAGAAAGTGCTATTTCATCTACAACATAACCCAGGAAATTTTCACTTTAACTACTGCTAATGATGATCCTAGAGCATCGGGGAGGTAGTCGTTCGGAAGGATGGAAAACTAGAAAGAGATGTGGTTTATGAAATGTAATCCTTAGAAAAAATGAGGCATGGAATCCATGTTGATTACTAGTGGAAGGAAATGACTGGAAAATGATGTTTGAGAATAAGATAGGATAGAAAGCCAGATGAAACTCTTCAAAGCTCGGTTGGTAGCAAAAGGTTATTCCCAAGTGCCAGGAATTGATTTTGGTGATATTTTTTCTCCTGTTGCCAAGGTTACTTCTATTATATTACTTTTATCTGTTGTTGTTGCATTTGATTTTGAGGTAGAACAGATGGATCTGAAGACAAAATTTCTTCATGGGGACATAGAATAGGAGATCTACATGAAGAAACCCAAAGGCTTTGCGGTGAAGGGTAAGAAATAACTAGTATGTAAGTAAAAAATGTCTCTATATTGGTTAAAGCAATCACCAAGGATGTGGTATTAGAAATTTTATACCTATATATGGGGACCTAGATTCACCAGAAGCAAAGAGGATCATTTGATGTATCTTAAATTAATTGGTGACTACATTATTTATTTGGTATTGTATGTGGATGATATGTTGCCGGTTGGAAATGACAAAGAAATTATCTAGGATTTAAAGACCCAATTGTTCTCCAAATTCGACATGAAGGATCTTGGTGTTGCAAACGATATTTTGCGCATGGAAATTAAGAGAGATCAAGAAATGAGGAAGCTCTAGTTAAACCAAAGGAAGTATATCCAGACAATATTGCAGAGATTCAATATGTAGGATAGTAAACCAACGAAGGTTCCTATTCCTGTAGGTGTAAATCTATCTACTGAACAATGTCCCAAGACACAAGAAGAAGAGGAGGATATGTCTCATGTTCCATATGCAAGTGCAGTGGATAACCTGATGTATGCAGTGGTCTATACTAGACCAGACATTGCACATGGAGTGGGAGTATTGAGCAGGTTTATGTCAAAACTAGGGAATGAGCATCAGAGAGAAGTGAAGCAGGTTTTTATATATTTGTGTGGCACTAGTGATTATGGTTTTTGCTACCAAGGAAGAACAGGATTGGACAGAGTTTTGGACATCCGTGGTTTTGTTGATGCAGGCTGGGCTAGAGATTTGGACCAAAGAAGATCTAAAATTGAGTATGTGTTTAGCCTATTTGGAGGTGCAAAGATTTGGATGAGTAAAAGACAGTATCTAGTGGCTCTTTCAACTACAGAGGCAGAAGACATGGCAACCACTCATGCAAGAAAGGAAGCAGTTTGGTTGCATAGATTGTGTTAAATTATGGGGTTGGTGCAGCAAGCTCTAAGGATATACTGTGCTAACCAAAGTGCAATTTTCTTAGCTAAAAACCCGGATTATCGTTCAAAGACAAATCACATTGCTTTTTAGTATCACTTTGTGAGAGATATGGTTCAGGATAAAAAGGTGTTACAGGTAAATGTGGAAACTTTGAAGAATGTTACAGATGCATTGACGAAGTCTATGAGCACTGAGAAGTTGTCTTGGTGTAGAGAAATAATGGGCATTGCAGGGCTAGATAAATGACTAAGCTCTCTTGTGGCCCTCTGTGGAATGAAAACAACAACTGGGAGAATGTTGGTTTTGTGTTATATTCTTTCTATGACTAGAATAGGCACGAAGCGAGGGGTAAGAGGGGGGTGGAAGCTCCCCCTTTTCTTGTGTCGTTCGCAACAGGGGATCACAGGGGGGTGGCATACCCCCCTATTCGCGGGTTTGTAGGGGGTGGGTAGCCCCTTGCACAGGGTCCAAGGCAGTGCCCCGAGAAAAGAAATTTGGACCCTATTTTAGGTGGTCGGACCTGCCTATGGTTTGATGCATGGATTTTCACATGGTTTTGGGGAATGATGGTTTTTTGCCCCTGGTATTTTATAAATCCTGTCAAGTGAACTACGATTATGTTTTAATCAAGGGTTAATGGATTGGGGTTTATGAATGCTTCGACATGTATATATATGTGTTGTAAAACTAAAAGGAATATAATGAAAAATCAAGTTGGTAGTCCCAATTTGGGATCCATGGGAAAAATCTCTGTGTATATATGTTTTATGTTTTATTCTCTAGCTATTGTTATTTTCTGTTTTTAAGAATTTTTTTGTAGATAATTTCTATACAGGGTTAAAACCTACACCTCCAAGGTAACTCATACCTAAAAAAAAACAACTCTAGTTAGCTCATGATCCGTTTGATGTATTGAAACAATATTAGATGTAGTCTAAGTACACTAAATCTAGCCATCATTCTAGTATATCAAAGGTTCCCACAACCTTCTCAAACACTATACAACTTGTCATGGAACTCAACCCAAAATATCTCATATTGGTCACATGCAGGTTAAAAAAAAGAATATCGTTATGAACCTAATCTAAGTTTTTTTGTCGTAGTTGTGTCCTCTAATAAACAAAAGAATCACACTTGTCTTCCCACCATTCCTAAATAATAATCTTGAGGATCCTAGCCATCATTATCTAAAACCCCAAGGTCCCGACATCTAAATCATTTATTAGCGAAAAATTATTGCAAAGGCTAGGGTTCTGGTTCTAGGGGCCAAAAAAGGATTCCATCGTAGTCTACCATCATGCAATCACTTTCAATCTTCCATAAGGAAGAAAGTCTAACCCTAAGCGCAACTAGGAATTAGGTGTGATGATTGGGGTTTAGATGGTGGAAGGATGCATTTTACTGATTAAATATGTATTAATAGCCATTAACTATTATAGAGTGATAAAAAACCATTACATAAGAACGAATAAAAACTTAATGTACAAAATATCTAAACAAAAATATTTAAAAAAATTAGTCACAAAATCTCTGTCTCACACATTGTGCAATAAATATCCCTACAACAGTATTCTCTTACAATTATCAAGCTATCTCATCATTATAATAATAGATCTGTAATATCTTAGCTAGATCTTTCAAATACCATTCCCAAAAATCCTCACATGTCGGCATTTCTCTAGTGGCTCTCCCTTTGCACAAATCTCTCTGTGCTTCTTTGATGATATCAACTTTGACTCACGCTCGCTTGATAGGATCAACTTTAATAACTTGTGTGAGACAATCCACATCACACTCGCTTGTTTCCTTCAAATTGTAATGGATTGATCCTTCTTTTGCGTATACTTGGTGAATTCCAAAATAACCACTTGGTCAACTACTTTCTGCTTCCTTCTTTCCACTACTAATTTATAGTCAAATTAACCCTTCTTTTTCCAACTTTCCCTTCATATTTTCTACAATAATTTTCTAAAATTATCAAAAATAATAAAAGATCCAACACTTTAACAGATTTAAAAAAACCCTTAATATCATTACAATACCATTTTTTTTAATATTTTAATTATAACATAAAAATAATAAATTTTATTAATTACCTATAAATAATTAAAAATCAATTAATTAATTTAAAATAAAATTTATATTTAAATTCAATTTAATAAATATAAAAAATAGAATATCATTTTCTTCTCCTACATAATATCAAAATTCAATATATATCATAATAAAACATGTACTTTTTTTACATGAAATAAATTCTAAAATTGTTGTGTATATATCATTATCATTACAATGTTTATGTTTATATACCTTTAACTTTTTATAAATTATATAAAAGACATAATATGATAATGCACTTTATTCATTATATTTATATAACAAATTGATATAAAAAAATTTAGTAGGTAAATTGAGAAAAATAATTATAGATTATAGTATAAATATCAATATTAAGAGGACAAATTTATGAAATATTTCAACCACTATATAACAATTAAAAAAAAAAAAACTATGAAAAAATGTAAATATTTATTAATAGTTTTTTTTAATAAAATTAATCTTATTTTTTTTCAAATTTAAATTAAGATATTGTATTTAAATTAAATATCAGATTATTATTTTTATAAAAATATTATATATACCATTTGAGTAGACCTAATAAAAATTTATAGATTCAAAATTAGAAAGTAATATATATATATATATATATATATATATATATATATATATAAACTTAAAACTGACAAAAAGATCTCATATACTATTTTATTATCTAACTTGATTTTAACCTTAAAATTAAATAATAATAATAATTTTATTTTATTATAAAATTTAAAAATATTCATTTTAAATTAAAACACACATATATATAACTCAACAAAACTATAAAAATACATTATTTTTATTTTCAAATAAAAAAATTATATTTATAAAAACCAATATAATCAACTTTTATATATCATTCATATACATTAAAATTTAATATATATTATACGAATATATAAGTTTTTCATTTTCATAAAAAATATTTCCGAAAAGTATAAACTAATCAATAAATCAATATGCATGTACTTTTATTTTACAATATAAGTTAACAATAATCATTTTAAAATTTAAATGTCGTACGAAACAACAATAATGATGTTATATATAATATGTTATGCACTATTGTGAAAAATGATGTTATATATAATTTGTTATGCACTATTGTGAAAGGATTTTTCGAAATTCAATATATATCATAAGTCGAGATGCACCTTTTTTTTACATGAAATTTATTCTACAATTATTGTCTCAATATATCTTTAACTTTTTATAAATTATATAAAGGACACGATAATAATACATTTTATTCCCAATATTTATATAAGAAATAGATATAAAAAAAATTAGTATGTAAATTGAGAAAAATAATTTTAATATAAAGATTAATATTAATAAGAAGATGAATTTATGAAATTTCTCCACCATTATATAACAATTTTAAAAATACAACTATTACAAAATTAAATATTTATTAATAATTTTTTTAAGAAAATGAATTGTATTTTTTTTCTAAATCAAATTAAGATATTATATATATATATATATATATATATATATATATATATATATATATATATAAAACTCAACAAAACCATATAAAAACATTTATTTTAAATAAAAAAATTATATTTGTAAAACCGACCTAAATAACTTTTATATGACATTCATATATATTAAAATTTAATATATATTATATAAATATATTAATTTTTCATTTAAAAAAAAAAATTCCTAAAAGCATAAATTGATCGATATGCATGTATTTTTGTTTTACAATATAATTTAACAATAATAATTTTATATTTACAACAATATAATTTAACAATAATAATTTTAAAATGTAAATATAGTACGAAACAACAATAATGATGTTATAGAGAATATGTTATGCACTATTATTGTGAAAGGATTTTTCAATTCATGTGATTCGAAATATCTTTAATTGTAGTGGGATTATATACTGTAATATAAATTGGGAATATATATTGTAATATAAATTTTTATGCAGGATACCATGCAACATCATTTTTTAATATTATGAGTATTTTTTCTAAACTATGGTAATGAGTATTTTTTCTATGTTTTATGGTAATGAGTACTTTTTCTATGTTTTAATTGTATGTGTAGAAATTTGAATAACTGATATATTATTCACCGAGATTCTCCTGATCACACATTATTTTATCTTCATGCACAATACATAATCTCTTCTACCATTTATCATTAATTGTGGAAATAAAAACAATCGCATGCGCACATTAAAACTATAAACAATCACACATATGAGCACAATATTTCATGGGAAAGCTTAAAGCTAAAAACCCCAACTATCTGTATATTATATGTCATAGAGATCATGTAACAATCATTGTACAAAGCTCCTCACAAGCTCTCAACACAACCTCCAATTGCTACACACTAATCAAAATAGATCTGGTAACCGCTCGATCTCTTTTTTACGATGGCGAGGGCTCTCTATTAGTAATCAATACCTTCAGGATGGCTCATTAAATAACTTGAACACACCGGCTTGTCTTGCAATCCTCATAGGCTCCTCCAGTCCAATTTGTTGCAAATATGCAACAATATAGTCTGGCTGATAGTTAACACCATCTTTCACCCTATCCCTGTAGTCTTATTCCATTGTCCATGCACTAAAGTTAACTGATGTATTCTTTAGTTGATTAATTATTTTATAATTAGTGAATTTAATTAATAATTAATTCACACCACTCTCACTAGTGTATCAATCAGTTCGACTAGATACAACTAGCTCAACTATGTTTAGCTTAGTTAAATTGAACACAACTCCATTAACTTCCTCAATCAACTCCACCAAACTCTCTCACGTGAGTTCTAACTGAAGTATCCATGCAATAGCTCCACTTAACCCTTATGAATAGCGTAATTCCTTCTGTCAGCTCCTGTGCCACATCTGTGCACTTAACTGAAGTGCTCCAAGAGAATAAGATAATGTTTATAGTCCAAATATTATTAAGAGCTAATAATATTCGACAATCTATTTTTAGATTAGCAATCTAAAAATAGATTCCGCCCAATATGTCTAAAAATAGAAGTCCATCTATTTTTCCAACTTGACCAACCATCCACAAATAGCATCCTGCAACTCATAGAACATGATCCATATGTCTAAAAATAGACCTTGCGCCAAAAATAACCTATGGGCCCACTTAGTGAAGGCGACTTCTTTCCACTAAGCTCATCATCTTGTTGCAATCTCAACAATATGATATATATAGTTGAAGCATCATAATTTAATATAACATAGCTCGTAAAGAATATTATTTTGTGATGATTAGTAATGAATATTATAATGTGATATAGTTATTTATGAATTTAATAATTCATTTTAAATTAATAAAAATGATTGTTTCAATGTAATAAATCATATTATCAATATTTCAGTGTTGCAATATCACATAATATTGTGTTTAACCTTTTAATGTCACCATGTAACATAATATTGTGATTTTTATCATATTGAAATATGATATTTTGTTTAAGTTAACATCTTAACGTCTAATGATACATAATTTTGAAATCAACATTTTGATGATGTAATGTGACATAATTTTGAATTCAACTATGTTTAACCATAATCAGCTATTGTGAATATTCTCAATCATCATTAAATTGTCATAAGCCGATGAAGATGACTATTACAATGATACATAATCCTTAAGGAATGTTGTAATCCAACATAGTGCTTGAGAAACATCAAAATGCAACATAGCCCTTGAGAACACAATAATGCAAAACAACCATTGAGGAATGTAACAATTCAACATACATTACGTAAGATGGAGATTATAACGTGACAAAACCATTGGGAATGTTGGAATCCTAGATAATCATTTAATAACATTTTAATGGGACAAACCCCTTAGTGAACATCGTAATACAACATAATTATTAAGAAACATAAAAATTCACCTAGATGAATGAAGTAAGAGATATAACCATATTATCAATATTGCAATGTGACATGATATTGAATTCACCCTTTTAATTTCAGAATTTTATATAATATTGTAGTCACCCATAATGTTAAATAATATATTTTGTGGGGTCTTGGTTAAACGGTGATAAGGCAGGTTGATCACAGGTTCAATTCTCTTCCCCAATTGGGGGATGTATCTAGACATGTTGATGAAGAGAGTGTAAAAAAAGAAAAAAGAAAAATGAAAGGTACTATCAAACTTACAAAAGAAACATGTTAAATAATATATTTTGTTTCAATAACCCTCTCAATAATAGAATGTGACATATTTTTGGATTTTACTGCGTAATGTAACAATTCAATATAATTTTGGATTCAAGCTCTTAACAAAAGTTAACCATAATCAATTATTGTCAGTCATAGTCAATGTAGTTAACCATAATTAGATCGTCAACCCACCATAGAAAAATATGGTCAATCATGGTAATGGATAATCAAGCATGGCCATCTAATGTCAACCATGGTTAATTAAACTTTAGTTGTAGCTAGTCATATTCAACCAAAGTTGACAATAATCAAACACTGTATCAAGAGTCACCATATCCAAACATAATCAACAATAGTCTAACATAAAATACATGGTGAACCATGGTTAACCATACTCAACCACAGTCAATCAATCATATATAACCATAGTTAAACATACATATTCATCCATGTTTAATCATAATTAATCATTATCAATCATTGTCAAATGTGATCATCCCTAATTAACTATGGTCAACCATCACTAACTACACTCAACCGTAATTAATCATAACCAAACCAATTCAATTAAAATCAATGATAATAAACTATGGTCAAGAAAATCAGCTATAAAAACACAAAGTCAACCATCATAATAAAAATACTCGATCAAAGTCAATCAAATGTGGGTATACTGCTTCTTAATTAAATGAAAAGAAATTACAATAATAATTTATATTCTACTTTAATCTGGATCCGGTAGCACTTTTAATGAATGCCAAAGAAATTATGCTACTGAAAAGGGAAAAGACTGTCCAATTTCTTCAGATTGGGGAATATAGAATGAATTGAGACACTATAGTCACAGTAAACTTTATAAAAGAAAGAAAAGAGATGCGGATTGTCCAATTTCATTAGCATCAGGAATATAAAAAAGGTTTTAGTTACAGTAGATTTATAAAAGAAGGAAAAGATATGCAGAGTATCCGATTTCTTCAAGTTGGGGCATGTGAAAATAATTGAGACCCGATTGTGGTCAATGCATAGTCAAGATGGGATCCGATGGAGAGAGTATTGCTCAATGCGTATTGGATGAAACCACAATTTATCGCTCGGGAGCCCAAAAGGGCAACCGGCACGATGATTGAAAACCAGGCCTGCCCCATTGTCCCGCCACCTTAATTCTCCTCCAGCCTCCCCATACATCACATTCCGATTTTCCAATAACTTACGGAAATGGGAAGAAAACGCAAGAAAACTGGATGATGATTGGATGGAGTTTTGAAAGTAAAAATTTTGATTAGTGTCCTTTACCCAACTAAATCTAAATCTAACAAAGTGCGCAGCATCTTCAAGGATTAATCATATCAATTTTTATTTAAATATAGAACTCTGTTTATTGGAGGCATCACATACAATTATGGACTAATAGAAATTTTATGTCCCTGTTTCACCATCAACTTTCCAGGTTATGGCTACCGGACTTCGCACGACCTGCGCTCCACCCTTTACGCATTGCCACGAAATTTGCCCGAAGCTTTGGCGTTCTCTAGATTTGAAACCGAATGCTATTTTGCTTTCGAATTTGACTGTAAAATTCGCCTTCTCATTTTTTTCCCGGAAGGTCAGGATGCTGGGCTCCACGATTATGTTTACAGTTGGAGGGCTCTCAACTACGATCTTATACACTGAGGGGGCTCCCCCAACATTTGTGACTGTTCTTCTCGTAACTCGAACTAAATTAAGCGGTTTAAACACCACGGAGAATGATGGGTAGTTGAGGTCGTCGGGATGAGCTGATAAGTTGGGGCAGGAGCTGGCCTTCCTTGCTAGAAGATGAATTTGCTTGGCGGTGTGATTTAGGCTACACAGAAACTTAACGTAGTCGTCAAATACTAGATCGTAAACGAGGCCGGGATCCAAGGCGGCGCTGGGATTCATATGACCCGCGCCTATTGCGAAGGCGTTTGCTGATCGCCTGGTGACGGAATCGATGATATGGCGTTCAGTATCATCAAGTAGCACGGTTGATGTCATGAGAGCAGATTTTATTGCAGCGGGCGTCCACGCCGGATGCGTAGCGCGTATGAGCGCCGCTATGCCGGTGACATGAGGGCACGACATCGAAGTCCCTGAGATGATGTTGTAATCTACTCTTCTCTTATCAGAGAGCAAGTCGGTTGGAGCGGCGTCGCCAGCCCACGCTGCCAATATGTTGACGCCAGGAGCAACGAGGTCAGGTTTAAGAATCTCCTGAGCGACCAGATTCGGCCCTCTGGACGAAAAGCCAGCTACCACCGGAGCTCGTGCTTTACCGACCACTGTGACTCCGTCGGCTTCAATTGACGCTGTAGGATTTTTGGTGCTGTTGATATACCTTTTAATGTCTTCCGCCGATTTGGAACCGACCCTAGTTGCCGGTAACACATGACAGTCGGTCGACAAATCCTCTCCGTTATCGGGGCCGTTGGCCAGAATCATCCCCGCACCGCCAGCTTGTTGCACGACCAGTCCCTTCTCCGCCCTTCCCTCTTCTCCAAGATCACAGACAACAATTTTTCCCCGAACCATAGCGGAATTAAGGCTTCCCTCCAGGCAGAGATTTGCAGTCTCATCAATAGCCGACGCTGTTTTCCCGTACACCAAAGGCAATTGCGCGTTGCCCACCGTCTTGCCTTTGTAAAGGGAGGATCCTGCGTAATTTTTGGCGTTCCCCAGAATGACGGGAGCCGGGAACTCTCTGTCGATCGTGCTGGCGCCGACGGTGGTTATCCATGGTGGGGTTCGTTTTCAGGCTCCACGGAACTTGGAAAGTCCCACCATCAACTCTGAGATGATTTAAGCTTTCTTTCGAAGTATTATACACGTGAGCGTCTAATTAGGAGGACGCTTTAGTATTATACACGTCAGCGTCTAATTAGGAGGACGCTTTAGTTTTTTTTCCAGATACACATTGGAAGGTAGAAATGATATTATATGGGACCAATAGTGTGAATTTTACGAGTTTACTAGATAATGTGAATTCTAGTTAGATTTTTCTTTTTCTTCAATTCCTACTTTTATTTACTCCTAATTTTTTCCAAATAAATTTAAATAAAAAATAATTTAATATAGATTAAATTTCTCTCTGAATAATTAACTTATTTCTTTACCAATTCTAAGATCGGTATAAATGTTGCATTCACAATGTAAGTGTTCTAATCTACATCTAACCAACTTCTATCTATGTTGCAAGTGAACGATAAGTAGATGGTTCCTTAAAATCAAAGGCAAAGGCACACAATGGAGTAGTTTGCATCATGTTGTGATGAGTGTGTTTACGTAGGGAAATCCATTTTAATTAGAGTGAGATTTTTTTTTTTTTAAATAAGAAATTTCAAATATTAAATAGTATATTATAATAGAAATTTCAAATAATATAATATTTTAATTTATGTTATAGTAAATTAGTTATCATCTATAGTATATAGATGAATTGTAAGTTTAGACTAAAATACTACATTATATATCTTCAAAAAAACATGAAAAAGTATTTCAGAGAATCTCTCTAGAAATAAATCTTAAAACAACCTTGTTTTAAGTTTTGAAACATTACATATTACAACATATAGAAAAAAGACTTAGATGTTGCATAGATTAAGATACATGTTTGATATCACTGCGTATAACACCAGAGAGAAAACAAATCAAAACCAAACAAAAACCATAATTGTCCAAGACCATGGGAAGGAGCAAAAATAAGCATCAAAGCCATATATCAAGTGAGAAGAATGTTCCTGTCACAAGGAAATTGTCATCTCTATACACTTGGAAATTTATCACGTCTCTGTGCATGTATATGCCCTTCATAAATAGTTTGTCTTCCATGGAGTTATGAAAACAACGGATATGGGAAAAGGTGAGATCATTTAAGTGCTCAAAGAAATCCTTAATGCTCTTTGAGGAGTGTGATAAAAGAGGAGAGTTAAAACAAGGTTTGTGGTTACATTTTATAGAGACTTTTGAGTCTTCAAAGATAGAAAAGGATCTAAGAGGTAACTAGTGGGCACATTAAATAAGTCCTTATAGGGCCATGATCTCCACTTTGGAATTGGTCCTAGGACCACTATTCCAGCGAAAACAATAATATAATCTGGGCACTAAGGTGATATAAGCTCCGCACCCACAAGCCATATCTTGAGCAGCCCATTGAAAAAACCAATAGAGAATTTTTTCGAAAAATTAATTGGCATAAACTGTTTTTTTTTATCCCAATACTAGGCTTTCGATAATATTCCAAGAAAAAACTTATGATTTTAATGCAAATCCTATCAATGTAGAAATGGATCTCTTTGAAAATAAGTTTGTTCCGACCTCTCGAGACACCCTATAAAAAACAAATATGAAGTGTCTTATAAGCCTTGAAGTTATTACACAAGTCCATAACGCACTTATTTACAGTGGAATATGTCAAACCAATAATAATGTTCAAACTCTGAAGTACCTGAATCCAAATGGCGATAACACCTAGGCATTTGAGGAATAAATGGATATGATCCTCAGAATGTCGAAGACATATCTAAAATCTGCCTGAACCATGAAAAACCTGCTTTTCCAGGTTTTCCCAAGTGAGGATATTGTTGTGTCCCACCAGCCAACCAAAACATTTAAGCATGAGTGGCATGTGCCATTTCCATATCAACATGTACCATTTCAACCCCGAAAGTAGTATATATGTAGGAGAGATGTAGTAATATATTTCTTCGATTGATAGTAATTATAATGAGGAAGGCACATGGTTGTTAACAATATTTTTTTATAATTCTTTAGGTTTTTGTTAAATTATTTTAAAGAGTAAAGTTTACTTGCATTTTTTAATTATTTTACGATTTTTAGGGACATTTCACTCAAGAGAGTGTCAAAGAAGATTATAAAGATAACACATTGTGAATTTTTTTTTAATTAAAATAAATAGTATAAAGTATTATTAAATGTGATAGATATTATAGATATTATTAAAATGAATAAGGTAATATTAAGAGATGTTTTATTATAAAACTAATAGTCAAATAGTTATTAGAAAAATTGAGAAAATATAATTGAGAAAGTAAGAATAGTAAAAAGAATAAATTAATTAAAATGATTTTTTAAATATATTTAATTTAAATAGATAAGATAAATGAGAATATTATGAAAAGAATCAAAGTGAATTAAAAAGGTTAAAAAAATAAATTAGAGAAAAAAGAATTAACTAATAAAAAGAGGTAGATTATGAAGAAAGTGAAAAGGTCCAAAAGGATAGAACCATGACATGAAGAAAAATAATAGAGATGAACAAGAAGGAGCAGGGTATGGTAAGAAGCACAATATAAGGAATAGAGTGGAGGGGGTTTAATAAATTGATTGAAAGTAGGTATCCAAGAAAGGATAATTTTGTAGTCATCTTCTTGATTAAAAAATTAGGGTGTTTTTCAACAGCTTCACAAATCACATGGGAATCTTAGGGATTAGATATTAGAATTTTGACTTAGTAAAAAAAAAGATATTTAGATTGTGTAAGTGTTCTGTCAATATTTATTTTGAGATGTAGTTGTGGAGTGTGTCAGCAATATGCTCTCTAAGGTGGGTTTTGAATGATATACATGTTTATCAAATATATGATTTTTTACATTAATAAGGAATTTAGTAAACCTCTTGGCATACCATAGGGTCAGATTTATCCTTAGTAGATTTTATTAAATTCTTCAAGTTCTTATGGGATTTAAAAAGAGTCTTGATATTTTTTCTAGAAATGATTTAATAAATGTGATCAATAAGCCTTCAAATATAAAGAAGAGAAATAGTAGTTGCAAACAATGTAGCGGGAGGATGGTTTTTGGCTCTAGAATTACGGGCCAAGAAAAACACTTTGTGAGCTTGGGTGATGGAATAACCGTTAGATCTAAGGGCCTTAATGAAGTGGTATTTTTATTTTTTAAGGAAATGTTGTGAAGATATGAAAACGGCACAAGTAATGAAGGATTTTAGAATTTTTTTTTTTTTGGGCTGGGTGGTGGTGAGATTGGGCATGAAAGTACCTATCAATGCATCTCTTTTTTTTTATACACATTGAGTTGGTGAGAGATAAGTGTTGGAATCATGATTGTCGTTACACCAAAATCCAAAGGTGTTAATAAACGAACACAACACCAGAGTTAATGGATCTACGAGAAGCAGTTAGGCACATGTAACAAAACACATGGGGAGTGTTGGTTTATCCAATGTCCAAAAATATCCCCACCACCCACCCCCTCGCCTAATGCAAAATGTTTCCGATTCAAAATCAAGACTTTTGACTCTAATACCACTTGTTGTGATAAGGAATTATTGAGAGGGTGGGTGAATCAGTAATTGTGAGGTTATTAAAAGCTTGTGCTCAATTCTTAAATTTACTTTTTACTTTTGCTAGTTATTTCTCAGATCATTCATACTAAAATATAAGCATGCAGTAAAGTAAAACATTCCAAAGAGCAGAGCGTCTCACCCAAGGCGTGCCGTGACCTTAGTAATATTAGGAGACAGATCATGTACCATACAATTACAACCATGAAGAACAACTAAAGGAACTTGAAATAGTAGAGAGTTCTCACTACTAAGTATATGCTATTACTCATCAAGCATATTTAGGATGCTAAATTAAAATTTAAAACAGGGCATACATTCATAGTAAGCAACTGATTAATACTCAACTCAGAACATTAAACACAACAATAACCATATTTCATTATCAATATAAAATGGCATACATCTCTCCGTAGAGAGTATTATAATGTGATTTAGTACAACAGAGATCTCATAGAGCTCTCCTACGGCTCTGCTCTCTCTCTGACCTCTGCTGCACTGACTAACTAACTCATCTACGCTGCATGGATGCCTATTTGTTCTTCCACTAATGTGACTGTTAGTCTTTCCTCTTTTCTAGCTCCATTGCTTGCCGCTTATTTTTTATTACTGGGAGCTTTGCTGATTATCCTTGTCTCCCATATCTGTCATTTGCGTTGTTCTCCGCAACTACTGCGCCACCTATCTTCCGGCTATTTTCAGCCATGAAAACTCCCTGTTTACCTTGTTTGTGCTCCACCACCTATTCTCTGCAACTCAAAACTATTTCTTTTTCAAAACAAAGGCCCCAACAGGCCCCGACCACATGCTATTGACTCATCCCGAGTCAATATTTTCCTGTTGCTACGGCTTCCATCGGTCTATCGGCTTCTGAGGTTGACATTGTCTTCTCCGTTTCTTCACTCTGTCCAACCAAAGGCCCCAACTCTGGAACCTTGCTTAATGTTGAAGACTTGAGTTCTTCGAACTCAGTTATTTCCTGTTTCCATTCTCTAATTAGCTTTTCGGATTTGATGGCGACTCTTTTAGCCTCAGTTTCATTTGCTACTGGCGGAAGCTTACTGAATACTTCTTGAACCTTTGGTACAACTTCGACTACCATATTCTATATTTCTTTTTCTCTCTGTTTCATTGGTTGCCTTAGCTCTCTGAGGACCTGCTTTGTGGGAGAGGAGTGCTCCTCTATCTTTTGTATTTTATTTTCCAGTACCTCCGCTTGGTTGTAGAGCTGGGTTATGCTGACGAGATTAGTGGCTTCTTTGATCTCTTATGAAATTTGTTGAAGTTGTGCCGAGATAGGTTGGGATTTCATGGTTAATGAGTTAGAGGATTCATGTAAATGTTTCAATAGGTTGTAGGCCTCGTTGACTGGCGTCCTCAAGGTTTCCTTCATTCCAGTTACATTCTTCTGTTTCTCAGAACATTTCTCATCATATATCACGGTGGGGTCTGGTAATGCTGGTCTGGCAGCTAGCGTTTGTTTCAGCTCTGGTTTTCCTTCCTGATATTTTCACATGTCATTTTCATACAGATAGAACTTTCGACCATGGAGCAGGCTGATATGTCCTCCGACGTCTTGTTATCCTGGGAAATTACCGTGGGTCAAAGGTCCTTGAAGATATTTGTTACCTTTTCCAACTACTCTTGTAGGTTTTCCTTCTCCCCTTTTAGCTGTTTGTGCTCTTTAGTAAGTGCAATGACCTGTTGTTGTTGCTGCTCGAACCTCTATTGAAGGTCATTGTGCAACCCTTCTGCATGCTATGCTACTCATTAAATGAAGTTGTATAGTTGTCTAGTCCTCTAGTTCTGCATGCTCTCAGCGCTTGACATGTCCTGAGCTGGCTGTCTCTCTCTGAGGGGTTTTCCAATGGCGATTGATTTCTCTAAGTGCTCGTGTGGTGATGCGGGTTGGTTCTGTTACGGCAGCTAAGGTTCTGGGTTATTCATGCTAATGGTTGGTTGAGTTTGCTGCAGTATTAGGTTGGATTGCTGGTATGGGTTCAACTCTTTTGGAGAGGGTGTTGTATCTATAGTAAAATATCCTCCTTGAACTAATAGTCTAGGAAAGTGCCTTGCCCCACCAGAGGTTGGTTAACCTTGGGTACCCTAGCCATACTCAAGTTAACTTCTGCCTCGGTGTCCCCATTTTTCTTGTTTCTTAGCCTTACTAGGTCTGAGATATTTGCTGAGGTGGATGGAGTGCGGGTGGATTGGTCTTTGGAAGTAAATGAAGTATGGGGTGATGAATGGTGAGTATGAGGTGAAGAGGTGTGAGTGTGGGGTGGAGATGATGTCTGAATATTCAAAACCGATAACAGATCAAACACTGGTAGCTCAGAGGTGACCTGGGTGGTAACCTCTGGCTCTTCTTGAACTGGTACTCCTGTATCCATGGGTTGGGTCTGATCTTCCTCGGTGAGGTCAAATATTTGCCTAGGCACCATAATTCTTGCTTTCTTGGCCTTAGGTGTAACTACTAGGGGTTTAGGTGCCCTGCTATTATGGATTGAGGTGATTGTGGTTTCCGGGAGTGAATTGGATATGGTGGAAGGTAGGGCAGTGACGATAGGTGTGAATGTGGATGTGATGCAAAATTTGAAGACTGAAAATCAGAAAAAGAAGGGAACACAGTAGAAACTCTTGTGAGGCTTTGTATTACCAGATTGAATTCCTTCACCTTTGTGTCCGCTGGTCTAGTAAATGTTTTAGCTGCAGTCAAGAAATTATACTTGTTGTATCCGGTGTCTCCCTTGGGAGTGCTTTCGGCAGCATGCCCTTGAACGAATAGTGAGGTATTCCACTTCTGACCTCCATGCCAACTTCTGGCCATACACAGACTTCGATGTGGAATGATTTTTATTCAATTTGAAACTTTGATGGTCTCATTTTGAATGTGGTTTCATCCACGCAACTAGGTCTGATATATGTCTCCTTGTGGGTGACACCAAACCATATCTGCGAAGAATATCTGTCCAACAGGTTCCTCAGAACCCTTCGTTGTCTCGCCACCACATCCACCATCTGCCTGTACTAGAATGAGAAAGCCTCCTCATTTACCTCCTTGGTGTTGGGATCTCCAGAGATTCTCCATGGCATAAACTTCAATGCCATTGGCTGGTCATTTGTGATTTTCGCGAGCTGTCTTACCCCCGGGTGAGTCCATTTCCACATTGCAAATGCCATTACGAGGTAGCCATAAATGAACCCTGTGGCCTGTCTATAATTATCCTCGTAGGCCTCAAACAGTTCGTTCAGTAGGAAGGTACACCAGTTTAGCTGGGTTCCCTGGAGGCAGTGTTCCATGACTGAAATGGTGTCAAGGGTGCATTCACCTTTGGTGTAATTCCTCATCGCCTTACCTGCTATTAGATAGCAGGAAAATTTCACTGCTGGATTGTTGATGAGGTCTATCTTCACCCCCTTCCCTCCTCTTCTGGTCTCATATTTCTTATAATAATCACAGTCTCCTACCTTCTTGGCTCTCTTGGACACGTTCTGGAATGTCGTTGAGACATCCTTCCCTTCTGTTGATAATCTCGTAAGCCTACTGATATCCTCTGCATGTATCGGTATTTCTCACCCCAGCCACAATGATCTATTCTGGACTCTGCTCAGTAGGAATTTCGTACACTTCATTGTCGCTCCCGTTGTTCCAAACAATGGGAGTTTCCTGAGGTTCAGTATTGTTGATTTTTGGATACCTCTGAACTCCAGATTAATTCTTGCTACTTCCCCTCCTCCCTATGTAGCATAATTCTCTATGCATACCTATCTCTTCATTGCTGGAAATTGATAGGAATTTGTGAAATCTGTATCGATTAGCAACGCATTGTCATACTTGCCAATTAGCGATTCTATTCTTTGAACTCTCTCATCGAGCTCGGGCTTGACAACTGTTGGTGTTACCTTCGTCATCTTCGTTCTTCTTCTGTATACTTGGACTGCTGTTTCTGATCTCTTTCTGTGAATTCTTGCTACTGGAATATCTCTTTGAACTTCTTCTGATGAAATTTCACTTTTTGCTGTGGTTTTTTCTTATTCGAACTTGGAGTTTTCCGGCATTCTCATGATTTTTTCTTTCATGCGAGTTAAGTAATGTAACCGACACAAATGAAGTTGATTATAACCCATAACCAATTAATTTTTTTTGTCTCCCCTGCGACTATAATGGTGTGATTAGTTACCACTGTGAGGTGTATTTTGACATTGTTCACTGTCTTCGGGATTTGGGTAGACGGGATGGGTAATGATTTTGGCTTAATATGGAAAATTTATTATGGTATGGTTGTTACTAATTATGGTAGTAAATTCTCAAATCCGGGTGATCCTACAGACTGACAATGGTATGATGGGTTACTATGATGGAATGATATTTGAAACACTTGGATTTATGACACAGATGACACATTAGATGCTACCCCCCCGGACCACAATCAGTTGCGATGTGGTCTCCACATCGCAACAGGTGGATTTGTTCTCTGCTTTATTGTGGTTGCTTTTTATCGGGATTCCTATCCTATTTTTCATCTTGGGTGTGACAGAGTTATTGACTCAATCTATTTCTATTTTACTCTACTGACTCCTCTCGGTTGCAAGAGTTATTTGAAAAATAAATTATGAAACTTACTCGTGATAAGGATTCAGGCATGCGCCATTCACCCATACTTGAAATACTTGGCCATCTATTTGTGCCAATTGAACCGTGCCTGAATCTTTAATTTCAATGACATGGTATGGTCCCATCTAGTGCATTCTAAGTTTTCCTAGGAACTTTTGAAATTTGTTGTCGTACAACAAAAATTTCCCTCCGATAGTGAACGTCTTATGCTTGTTGTGACGATCATGCCAAGCCTTCTGTATTTCCTTCTAAACCGTCTGATGGAATTCTACCAGGAATCTGTCTTCTTCGAGCTAATGTAGCTCATGGAGGCATTCAGTGAATGAGTCTTCCTTTATTAGATGTACTGTTGAAGCGATTAATAAACTCGGTATGAGAAATTCAGCAAGGACCACTGCCTCTCTCCCATACACCAGATGCAAAGGAGTTTGATTGTGTGATATTTTACAGTTTTCCTCTATGCCCATAATTTTTCCGGTATCTGCTCATCCCAGTCATCTCGATTTGCATTGCATGTCTTGGTTAGTCATTTTTCTAAGATCTTATTGAATGCTTCAACGGTTCCATTCGCTTGAGGGTGGTAGGGGCTGCTCTTATGATGTTGCACCATAAAATTATCTAACAGAGACTTGATTTTTATATTGATGAAGTGTGTACCTTGATCACTAGTTAGGCTTTTGGGGCAGCCAAATCTGCAAATGATATTTTCAAAAATGAACTTGGCTGCAGTGTCTGTTGTGCAATCTTTCACTGGTGCTGCCTCCTCCCATCTTGTGAGAGAATATGTCGCGGTTATTATGTACCTTGCTTGTGAATGTCTTGCCACTGGTGAAATTGGCCCTACGAAATCAACGTCCCATTTTTCAGATGGCCGTAGTGCTCTTACAGGTTGTAGTGGAAACTCATCTCGGTGTGATGGGCGTCCCGTTCTTTGACAGATATCACATTTTCTTACATATGCTTTACTAAATTTATGAACTGTGTGCCACCACAACCCTGCATGTAATATTTTTCTTCCGGTGGGTTTTGCGCCGACATGGCCTCCCGCAACTTTGCAATGATACTCCGACAAGGTATCCTCTCTTTCATGGTCCATGACACATCTCCGCAAGACCTGGTCCAACCCCATATTATACAGTTGTCATGCTATCAGTTGATACTCAATTGCTTTCACTACCAAATGTCTTCTCTGGGTCGCCATGTATTCAGTTGCGCACTGTCTTGTTTCTAGATATATTACTATCTGCTCCAGATAATATGGGATGGCTTCTACTAAAAAAAGATCAGCATTGGGTAACTGATCATACAGGGATCCCCCATTCTCTCCATTTTCCAGCCTTGATAAATGGTCAGGACCCACGTTTAACCTTCTTGGTTTCACTATCACCTCGAAGGCGAATTCCTGGAAGAGTAGGAGCCATCTATAGATCCTTCCTTCAAGCATAGGCTTGTTAACCAGGTACTTCAATGTTGAGTGGTCTGTGAAGAATTTGAATGTACCTACCAGTAGGTAATGATGAAACTTCTGAAGATAATACACCATCACAAGAACTTCTCGTTCTGTTGTTGTGTAGTTCTTTTCAGCAGTAGACAACTTCTTGCTTACAAAATAGACTGGATGATCAACAGATGTTTCTCCTGGCTGAGCTAACATCGCTCCTAATGCAATGACGGAGGCATCAATATGAACATGGAACTATTTTTCCCAGTTAGGATGAACCAATATGGGTGCACTGGCTAACATTTCTTTCAATGTATTGAGGGCACTAGTGCATTCGTCATTCCACGTAAAATGCTCTGACTTCCGCAACAAATTTTCCAATGGTGATGTTATCTTTGCATGGTTTTGGATGAATCTTCTGTAGTATCCGATATGTTCGAGTAGTGATCTTAACTGTTTCACGGTCTCTGGTGCTTCTACGTTAACAATAACTGCCACTTTTGATGGATCCACACAAACACCCTGTTTACAAACAACGTGTCCAACCAGCGTCCCGAAAAGTATTAAAAAGATGAATTTCTTAAGGTTGAGTGAAATTTGGAGTTGTCTGCATCTGTCAAACATTATTCTCAGCAAATTTTCATGATTTTTCAGTGAACTGTAAACTTTCCAATCATCCATGTATACCTCAAGGAACTTATGGATTTAATCCTGAAATGCTGCTATCACTATTCATGAAAACACTGCTGGTGCATTATTTAGTACAAAGGGCATGACATGGTATACAAATGATCCCCATTCGGTTTTGAAAGTGGTCTTATTCTTGTCCTTCTACTATTCTCAATTGATGATACCTTGAGAAATTGTATGTGAATGAATATGCTTCGTTTTCTACCACATTGTCGAGAAACTCATCACTAAACGAAGTTGGAAATGGATCATGTATGCATGCGTTGTTGAGGCTTCTGTAATGCACACATACTCTAATCTTGGATTTATCTTTTTTTCTTTGTATCACAATGGGACTTACCCACTCTGCTTCCTCCACTGGAAAAATCATCCCTGCTTTCAACGTTTTATCTATTTCTTCTTTGAATTTCTCCTTTACCCTTGGATTTAGGCGGTAAGGCCTTCTATGCTTCTCTAGTCTTGCGTTGGGCTTCAATACTATGCGCATTTCCCCCATGTCCCATTTTATCCCTTTTAGCTCCACTACTGAGGACAGGAATAAGTCTTTGTATTCCTGTAAAAGGTCGAAGATTTCCTTGGTTGTTTCTGTATCCCAATAGTCTCTGATGGATGCTATTTTGGGTTTCTCCATGGTTCCAATGTTTAGCTTCTTAGTCTTCAAGGGTAATAGGTGTCGTCCTTGTGTTGCTATTTCCTCCTGTATATCCTGCTCCCCTTCTCTCGCTTCAAAGTATAAATGTCAGAGATTCTCTAAATCGTCGTCGTCCATCTTACTATCTATTCATTTACATGCTAATGATTGTTTGATAATGCGCTCTAAGAGAGGTTGCTCTTCGTCTTGAATCTCTAGAAAAAATAGTACTCTTTTGATGGCTTGTAGTGCTTCTATAACTGGTTTTGTCTCTCCTTTAAAAGAAAAACATTGTGTAAATTTTTCTGTAACTACTTGCCAGGTGCCAGTTCCTCTCTTATTTTTTTCGGTTAAGTCCCACGCTTGTGGAATTTTGTTCAATGAGTGTATAAAATTGTGTATCCACAGAGATTCTAGATACCCTTCTTTTTCCCAGTTGTACTCGTATTTTTCTAAATTCTTTGCGAGGTTAGAATCGCCTTGGTACTTCTCAATGAATTGCGGTCCTTCATCTTCTTTGAATCTAGCTCTTAGTGCTATTGCAACATATTCCCACATCGGAAGTGAGTTGCGATGGTTGACCCACCACCTTGCTGACGTGGATTGCAATGATACATCCATAAGAGGGACCCTATGTTCCATTGGTACCTTTTCTTCTACTTTTGCAATAAATGTATTTATAGCATTCATATTTGCTAGAGTCAGATATCCTCATACCTCAGTTCCAATCCAGTTGAATCCTCAGATGCTAGCACATCTTCTAGTATTAGTCTCGTATCTTCCCTGTTGCCAATCATCCCAAGCTATTTCTAAGCCTAAGTCTAAACTCTGAACACTTCTCTAGCTTATAGTCACTCTCGTTGTTGGATTAATATAGTCTTCTCTCTTCCCTACCGTCATATGGTAAAGGTGATCGAGAACTTGAGAATTCTCTCTGTTGTCAACAACTTCTATATATCAGGGTCCCTGATATGGGTCAAGTGGATGAGTGACCTTGACTTCCCCGTCTTCAAATATCATTAATTATTTTTGCAAGTCGATCACTACATAGTTCTCAAAGGCCCAATCTATCCCTAACAAAGCAGGATAAGGATCCTTGTCCCCCATGATATCTATCACCTCATATATATTTTCACTCTCGTGACATCAACCTCGACCTCTTCTAGCCTTTATATGGGCACAATACAGTACTAATTTTCCATGTGGAGCTCTATTGGCGAGTATGTCAACTTTGACCCCCCTAGTGCTTCCCACGTCTTCCTTGGTAGAATGTTGACATCTAATCCTAGGTCTAGCATGGTGTCTTTGATTTGAAATCCTGTGACTTGAGTATTCACACGGAATTCCTTTCATGTTCTTATCTTATTTATTTTTATCATTCATATGTATTTTTCGGTTGAATCTCTTGACTCTCCCAGTTCTACGTTTTCTTGTACCATTAATTCTAGATTCAGCTTTAGTTGCTCTAGCATTGGGGCATTGGTTACAATTTTCAAATATATTCGGAACCATTCCTCAATCATTGTACTTGTATGGGCCTGCTTCTCTTTTTCTCCAGTTGGTTGTGGAAGCTCAATGTCTTTACTCCCCCCTATTTGGGAAAATGTTTCCATTGCCTCCTTAAAATATTGCTTCTATCTATCTGGTCTGAAAGTGGTTTTTGGAGATGCTGGCTTGATCAACTTTATTGGGTCCATATTATGTGCATCCTCCCCTATTTTCTTTCCTCCCCGTGTTACTATGGCTACACTTTGCATGGGCTGAGCTTATACTATTCTTTGTTCTACATTCACCAAATTCGATCCCCTCTATCTGGCTCTTTCTTCCCACCTCTTAATTAATTCTGGATAGTCTTTAGTTGCATGTGTATTGACTCTTCCATGAGAGAACCATGGTATTCTGGGTAACGAACATTCCCTTGCTACATGCCCTTCTTTGTCACAGTTGTAGCACCTTACTAGTCCTCTTCCTCCAGTTCTAACTTCTTCCTCCTCTCATTCCTCCTCCTTGACCCCTTGGAGCTTCATTCACTCTATAGGATGGTATGTCGAATCCTTCTGCCAATGCATTGAGGGCTCTAGACTGCTCTGTATTATGCGTTGTAGAAGCACAAAATTATCAATATGTATTTTTTGGAATGTTGGAATATTTCTGCAAAACTGGGCATAGTCGCATAGGATGACCGATGCCTTTGCATATTTCATAGTATTCAGTTGCCGTCTGATTTTGTTGCGTGGGGAACCTTGAAAAGTGGGATTTTGGTTGGTATAATCATTGAGTATTTATCTATGTAAATCCCCCAATTGGTGGAGCTCCTTGTGTCCCTGCTAGAGAAGCTCCTACATTTTTCCCCCGAAACCTCGGGTATTCTATGGCCACATGTCCCTCCATCAAACAATGGGTACACCACACATTGGGCCTTGTAGGTCGTATCAGCTAAATGTCCTTCAAATTATTTGTTAAACTATCTATCTGATGTTGTAACCCCAATATGGAAGGGTCTTGAGCTGTTGCTCCTCCTTTGAACTCTTGCGGATACCCTGCCATAGCTTCTCTCTTCATGGCTTGCTCTAGGGCATCTTGTAAGGTATCAATCTCTGCTATGTCAGTGGAGTTTTTTTTAATGGAAGAAGTGCTTTAATCAACCAATCTTGTTGGTGGTTTGGATCGATTGCATAGCTCAGTTTCCCAATTGCATCCTTGAACCTTCTCATCAAGTCCCATGCTGTTTCACCTTCTCGTTGTTTAATCTTCCACAACTCAGATAATCCTTTCTGATTTGTCTAAGGTAATTTAAATTCTTTGATTAATTCTCTCTTTACATCGTCTATCACTAGGTTTTGATGAGCTTCAGACCATTTAATGAACCAACAAAGACTCTCTCTCTTAAAGTAGTCTGGAACTCAATCAAATTAACTGCCTCTGGTGTCTACCAAGCCCTCCATATCGCTTTGCAGAGATACCAGTGTTTCTCCACATCATCGTTGCCCCTCCTAGAGAATTCTGGGTATCGGGTAAACTATCCCGCCATATTTCTTTGTATGGGTGGTACTAAAATAAAACCTCTGCTTCCTGGCTGTGAGATTGTATTACTAGCACTGTAGCTAGTAGATATTTCTATTGTAGACTTAACACTATTCAACTTGCTAAAATCTCGTAACTTAACAAAGATTTTATCTGGTGGATGATAAAGTACTAGGGGAAGGTTGGGATTAGAGCTACTTGAAATATGGGGAATAGGATTACCTTGAATTACGGGTGCCGACCTCTCTCGAAATAGTTGCTCCATCACAACATGCAGCTCCACATCGGATATCTCGTTGGGGCACGCGTCCTCCATATTGGAATTTTATCCCTTTTCTCTTTGGGCTCTGCTCCTATACACTTTCCTAAATTATTTGGTGGTCCCTTCTATTCCTTGGGATACCATCTGGCGTTCCATTTCCTTTTTCATCTGCAGTGCCTTCTCCTTTTCTTTTCGACTACTTTCCTTCTTCTCAAACTCTGTCATCGCCCTTTCCCACCACTTCTCAGCAATATTCGCCCTCCGATATGCTCATCGTTCTCTCAGCCTACTAGAGGTTCCAACATCCATATCCCTATTCACCCTTCTTACTTACTTGTAGCATCTTTCCCTTAGCTCCTTCCCCTAGTACTGGAGGTTTACGTCTCCATCTCAAAATTTTGAAATGTCATCAAAACCTCGTCTACCCTTAAAGATTTGATCCACAATGGGATTTCCTTCAAAAATTCTCCCCGCAATTTGGATTTGAATATGTCCTCAGCTTTTGAAAATTATTGACAAAACTCTGCTGCGAATTCAAAAATGTATCCTTCTAAGGTAGATTTTACCGATAAATCTACAACTTGGGTCAAATCAGTATCTAACTGATGGAGTGCTACTAGATCCATGTGCATCCACTTGCGATAGAATCTATGGGACCCTCCTGGAAGTGACTTGACTTGTAGTCTCCGCAACCAATTATTAAATTATTCAGGAAACTTTCCCTAGAAAATTTTGTACAGGTCACTTGCAGATTTAGAAAACAAGATCCAATCCTTGATAGTGTTTTCCATCTGCTATCCCAGCTCCGCTTTTTGCGATACAAACTGGTCTAAGTGGTTATCCCACTAGCTTCATAGTTCTCTCTCATAGATCCACGATACCATGATCTAACTCATAAATGAATTTTCAAGTCCCGGAAACAGAACCATTTGTTAGCGAAAAAGGAGGTCTCTGTGCAAGACCCAGGTTCAAGATAGAGGCCAAAAATGTTTCTGCAGTAGTCTAGCACAATTCCGAAATTTTCACCCTACTCCAAAGAGCAAAGCATCTCACCTGAGGCGTTCCATGACCTTAGTAAGATTAGGAGACAGATCATGCACCATACAATTACAACTATGAAGAACAACTAAAGAAACCTAAAACAATAGATAGATCTCACTACTAAGTATACACTATTACACATCAATCATATTCAGGATGCTGAATTAAAATTTAAAACGGCGCATACATTCATAGTAAGCAACTGATTAATACTCAACTTTGAACATTAAACACAACAATAAACATATTTCATTATTAGTATCAAATGACATACATCACTCCGTAGAGTCTATTACAATGTGATTTAGTACAACAAAGATCTCACAAAGCTCTCCTATGGCTCTTCTCTCTCTTCGCCCTCTTCTGCACTGACTAACTAACTCATCTACACTAGTTGGTTGCTTATTTTTTCTTCCGCCAACGTTACTGTCAGTCTTTGATCTTTTCCTGATTCACTGCTTATCGCTTCTTTTTTATTACTGGGAGTTTTGATGATTTTCCTTGTCTCCCATATCTACCATCTACGCTGTTCTCCGCAACTGCCGCGCCACCTATCTTCCAGCTATTTGCAGCCGTGACAGCTCCCTGTCTGCCTTGATTGCACTTCGCCACTTGTTCTTCGCAGCTCAAAATTGTTTTTTTTTCAAAACAAAGGCCCCAACACTCAACCAACTCTAGTCTCAACCCTCTGCCCTATTGTAAGCACAATAAGCTCTTGGTTCTTGACTCTATGCTCCCCACTCTCTCAGCCTTCACACAACTACATTTTTCACCACCTTTCTCAAAGGAAATCATGAGTTATGTTCCTCTACTGCGTGAAGCTCAATGATGTCTTTGTTGTCCTCCTACTAGATTCTGATGTCTTTATTTCTGAGTGCCTAACAACGTGCTTCAACATGACACTACTTATTTTTGTTCCATGAAACCTGCAAGGTCACTGCAACTACATTAAGAAATATGGGTAAATGTGAATTCTCCATACTTGAGAATTTAATCCTAGACTATCCTGCACAATCAAAAAGTACCTCCATTGAATTCAGCATGTGAAAACAACTTGGACCTTTATTCTTATTAAATTCCTACAAAGCACAAAAATTACTCTAGGTATGTCTGTTCTTCTTAATTTAATTGCAACGCACCATCAGAGCTCATAAAGGCACTGGTCTGGTGTCTTTAAACCATTTTTCACATTAAATTTCTTGTGCCATTCAAGTGAGACCAAGGGAGGCTTATTTTAGTGGTTGCCATTAATACAATGGCATCAACCTCTTTGTGCACATTTACTTCATCTACTAACCCATTCGTCCTTTTTATATTGTGCCCTTGATTTTCCAACTCATTCATGACTGTGAAATGAACAACTTCAGACTCGTCCATATTTATAAACATATGTCACTACATGAGTACATCTCAGAAGATCTGATACCCATAAATTTTCTTTAAATAAAATTCCACAAGAGTTATAGGCTTCTTGGCTTCCAAGCACTAGCCCACCTATCATTAGCACTTTCGTTGGTGCCTTTCCTTTGATTTTTGTATGAGCCCCTTCAAATTCTTGTCTATAGTTTTTTTTCCTTATTCATGGCTCAAGGGACCTTCATCACGAAACACATGAAACATTTACAAAATTGAGTCTTAGGCATGTCTATTGATACTTAAAAAATGTCAAATGTTGGAAATCCTTTTGTCTGTTGCATCTATTACTTGCCATAGAATCCTGATGCTTTATTTGTTTTCTTTGATTCCTTACTGGATTCTAGGCTTTCTGAGGTTTTGGAATTTTGGGTTTAGTTCCTACTAACTTGAATCAATGCTTAGAGTGTGATTTTGTTTCTGAGCTTCTAGGATTTCAGGCTCCCAGATACTTTTCCCACTACCTTGGGTTGATGCCATCCCATAACCCGTTTTTAAATCGACGTCCAGGATTTTCGCTACCCTAGATCACTACAATCTAGTAACAATTTTTAATAAGCCTCTGGGATTCTGGGAGTTTCAGGGTTCCAAGAACTGCTACTAAGGAATTGAATGTCCTTACTTTGATTGATCATAAATTTTGATCTAGATGCCCATTTTCAAAATTCCACATACCATTGGAAATATATTTCTAGGCACTTTCGAACTATGCCACTTTCACAAGAAACTATGTTAACCTCTTGAGACATAATATCCTTGAAATTCAAGGGCTCCCCAACCATCATAGTCATCCTTTTATGGCTTCTCCACTAAGCTTATTACTATGATGATTCTCTACAGAACATTGTAGCAACCATGGGACTCCCCCAACCGTCATAGTCAATTTTTTATGGATTCTCCACTAAGCCTACTACTATGTTGATTATCTACAGAAAAATGCAACAACCATGGGATTCCTCCTGAATAACATGTATAAAATCTGAATAGATTCAAATGATCTTGTAATATGCTTAAAAAAAATGATGAATCAATTCTACAAATTGTGGAAACCAATTACGATTGTATAATCACATGAATAAGAAAGATATATAATTTCAATCACACAACAAAAAGATGTATCTAGGGAAAGCCTTAGCTAAAAACCATAATATCTGAATATTTCATTGATTTATGAACATGAAATAATACAATGTTATTTCCCTTCCCGAGAAACCTCTGCACTATCTCTGACTATCTCACACTGATCCTGGAAAGTTTGGTCCAATATTTAACCACTTACTTGCCTCTATCTGACTATCCCTACAAATTCATTCCTGCACTAATTGATCCCCTATTAATTAGGAAATTCCCATCAATTTATTGTGCAATACATTCAAGGCGCCCGGATGACCTCATGCATGACCTGTACAATTTTCTAATTATACAATTGATAGTTTACTTACGTTTAACTTCAATCTCAACTGGGCCTTCCTTATAACTAACATACAAAAAATATTTATAGAAAATTATCAGTTATCTCATTCATCACTACATGTGAATTAAATTAGATTTAATTCACTGGACCTATCACTAGCTCATCTCTCAGTTAGAACTAGTTAAACTGATTTTAACTCAAATAATTGAGTTAACTAATTACAACTCTAAATAAATTGTAACTAGACCCTCTAAAACATAGAGTGAACTCTACATGTCTCCTTTTTGACCCCAAAATTGAATTGAATGAGCTAACTAAGTCTTCTTAACTCAATTAACTTATACAAGCTGTCACGTGATGTGGAATTACATTTTATTTCTAATTTAATTAAGGGAAAAAAAAAATATAAGCCCTTCTTGTTGCCAATTTCAACACTCCCTCTCAACAATAAATGGATTTTCTTCTACCACGATCATGCCTCTATGGAACTCAAAAGTTCCTCTTGACAGCGCCTTCATCGAGATGTTTGCATCCTCCTTCGTGGGAATGTACTGTAATGACATAATCCGCCTTTGCCTACAATCTATGATATGGTGATACCAGATATCAACATGCTTGGACTTGTCATGAAAAACTGGATTAACCAAGAGTTTGATGCAACTTTGGTTATCAAAATAAATCACTGTCAAATTCATCTGTCGACCAAAAAAACCAACTAGTATCTTCCTCATCCATATGGCCTCACATGTTTCCTAATTGGCCGCCATGTACTCTGCCTTTGCTGAACTGAGTGCAACTAATATTTGTTTCCTTTTGTACCACGAAATAGTTGGTGATCCAATGCTAAAGATGCCCCCTGATGTGATATTCATGTTGGATGGAATCCCTGCCCAATTTGCATCTGTGAAGCCTTGAATCTTCAGTCCCTATTTATTTCTATACCATATCCCAAACTCTATAATTGCTCTTACGTATATCAACATATGCTTTCCTGTGTTCCAAAAGAGCTTGGTAGGGTTAACCATAGATTGAATAAGATTGTTAAACACATAGCATATGCTTGGTCGTGTGTTCACCAAATACATGAGTGAACCCACAAGCTTCCTATAGATGGTAGAGTCTACTACTTCACCTGAAGTAGCATCCTCCTTCCTCCATTTTCCTCCTAGACAATTCTCCATGGGTTTGCTTCACTCCATGTGGAACTTCCTGAGAATATCATTTACATACTTTCCCTGAGATACAAATAGCTCCCTATCTCTTTTTCATATTTCCAATCCCATGAAATAGTGTAAGAGCCCCATTTCCTTCATCTGAAATTCCCTTGAAATATCCTCTTTGCAAGACTTGATGAGCTGCTCATCACCTGCTAATATCAAATCATCGAAATAAATTAAAATGATCAAAATTTCCAATCCCATGAAATAATGTAAGAGCCCCATTTCCTTCATCTAAAATTCCCTTGAAATATCCTCTTTGCAAGACTTGATGAGCTGCTCATCACCTGCGAATATCAAATCATCGAAATAAAGTAAAATGATCAAAATTTTACCTTCTACCACAATATGGTGAAGGTTCACATCTGCTTCACTGTTGGTGAAGCCCAACCCGATGAAATACCTATCGATATTGGTGTACCAAGCACAAGGTGATTGCTTCAGCCCATACAGTGCTCTCTTGAGTCTGCACACATGCGACTCTCTGTCGAAGGTCTCAAAACCTTCCATATTCTCAACGTACACTTCTTCCTCAATCACCCCATTGAGGAAGTTTGTGTTTACATCGATTTGATGTATATGACATCCCATCTGTGCTGAAAGGGAAAGGATGGATCTAATAAATTAGTCCCTTGTGACTAGTGCAAAGGTCTCATCATAATCAATCCCCTCCACCTGAGAGAACCTCTGGCCACAAACCTGACCTTGTGTTTCTCCCCACACCCATTTATTGTCTACTTCACCTTGTAGGTCTTGGGACAACTTCCCATGCACTGTTTCTGATAATGGAGTCATACTCCTGAACCATGTCATCAACCCAAACTAGTTGCTTCACTACTTCTTTAAAAGAGGATGGCTCTATCACCACACTTTTTCTCATAATATCCATGTAGCCAGTGTGCCACTCTATTCTATTCTTGTGATGTGATGTGGGTGCTCCCACATTCTCTCTAGATCCCACATTCTCTCTAGCATCATGAAACAACCTGTCACCCTCTCTGGTGCGCTTCCTTCCATCTCTGGATGGCCTTGCATGAGTGGGCGCTTCCACTCTCTCTTCCTCTTCTTGTGGTTGTTCCACATCCCTAGGTTCTTATTTTGGAGCCAAGAGCTCCTAAAATACATGCAACTGAAGCTCCCTCTCAATGGAAATTTTCATGGCCTTCTCTTCATTGAATTTCACATCTCTTCTAACCATTATCATTGTGTATGCTGGCAAGTACACCCAATAGTTGTGAGGTGTATCAGTGTACCCCAAAAATATCCCCAACTTAGTTTTTGGCTCTAGATTCTTTGTGACATATTTGGTCACATGGAAATAAAATAATGAACCACAAATTTTAAAATGCGACACATCTGGAATCTTACCTAAAAAATATTCCTCTAATGTGGTCATCCCAAGTATCCGATGAGGACTTCCATTATGCACAAATACTGTTGTGTTGCATGGTTCCTCCCACATATGCAATGGTATTCCCTAATCATGTAACATAGCTTGTGTTGCTCCCACAATAGTTTTGTTCTTCCTTTCTGCAACCCCATTCTGTTGTGGGTTATGAGGTGCTATCAATTCTCTTCGAATTCATGCTAAGGCACAAAAGTTCCTTAATTCATTTGAGACATACTCTCCACCATTTTCACTCCTAAGAACCTTCACATTCTTCCCTGTATCATTCTATACAAGTTCAATAAACTCACAAAAATTTGAGAATGCCTATTCTTTATTCAAATTTAAGAAATTCCAACACTTGCATGAAAAATAATCTACAAAAATCACATAATACCTATGTTTTGTTGTGGAAGGTGTCGAGAACAATCCACACATGTCTGAGTGAATTCTCTCAAGTATTGCCTTTGCTCAAATTTCCTTATCGTGAAAGGTGGATTTGGTATACTTTCCCAATGTACACCCTTTGCATGTATCTCACTGTGCAAGTGTGCCCTTTGGAATTCCTATAGAAATTTATTTCATTAAATTCAAAGCACCATGGTGTAGATGGCCCAATATCCTATGTAGTAACACACTGATATATCATCTCTCCACCTTCTATGCTTTCATTCTCAAGGCAACCCAATATTCTACATCCAATTTTTATAGGTTATTTACTCAAACCACAATATTCTTCACCTGTCCCATGTATTTGTGATGAAGGAACACATGTTCTTTGCTAGATATCACATCACAGCCACGATCTTCCAAGGTAGCAGTACAAAACAAATTCTTCTTTAAACCAGGAACATACATGACATCTTTTAATGTGAGAGGAGTACCTAACTACCTATGAAAGTTAACTGTTCCTATGTCGGTAGTGTTATACCTCCCGTCATCTCCCATATTGATGTGCATCTAGAGATCCTTCTCATCCAAGCTACTGAGTAATGCTTTGTTGCTGGTCATATGGAACGAAGCTCCACTATCTAAGTACCACACAGAACCCATTACTGATGACACCATGCATGTGATGAGGGTGAAATCCAACTCGAAACATGTAGCAAGTGCGTCACCTGTCGCTTATTTTGAGGGCTTATTTCCAATCTTCTTGTACGGACACATTGTAGCATAGTTTCCAAGATCACGACAGTGAAAACATTTTTCCTTTGACAAGTCTCACTTCTTTACCACTTGAATAGAATCCAATTTGGAATGGGACACCTTCCCTTTCCCTTTATTTTCCTTTCCTTCCAAGGAATATTTATCCTCATCATTAGTATTTGATGAGGATCCATCTCTGGTGTTCCACCAAATCTCTTCTTGTACAAATTTGGACCACAATCGCTTCCACTCTAGTAGCTTCTCCCTCCCATTCACCAAGTCATGGTAGCTATGCTAGCTCTTGGGGATGCCTAGAAGTGCTAGGCTCACCAAATCCTCCTAGGAAATTGTCACACTAACACTTCCAAGATTATATCAAAATTGAGTGAACTTTGTCAAGTATTTTGGTATCAATCGCCCTTCTCCATGTTGATATTTCTAAGCTTTTCATTCAGCGTCAACTTCCTAGGTTCGTTGCTATTCTGAAATTTTTTTTTTTAAGGCCTTCCACATAGCATATGGAGTTTCCTTTCCATGGAGGTTTGAGACAACGGGATATCGAACTCCTTATAACATAATCCTTCTTGCCTTTGATACATTATTTTTCCATGAATCAAGAAGTTGAGCATCTGTTACTGTGGGTTGGGGAATATCAACATCTATGAATTTCTTCAGTCTGGTTTCCTCCAACATTACCTCCATCCTATACTTCCAAGTTATTTAATTTGAACTACCCTAAAGGGCATATTTGAGTCTCAATCCAGAGAAAGACATACTGATCTGATACTGCTCTTGAAGAATAAATTTGAAAATTTAATTCACTTGTTAAAAAATAATTCTAGTTCTTCTCTTCTATAGTGATTCCTGCTTTGATACCATGCAAAAAATAAAAATAGATTCAATTGATATTGTAATGTGCTAAAAAAAAATATTGAATCAATTCTACAAATTTTGGAAACTAATTACGATTGCACATTCATATGAACAAGAAAGAGAAATAATTTCAATCACCCAACATAAATATATATATGGGGAAAGCCTCAGCTAAAAACCTCGCTATATGTATATTTAATTAAGTCAAGAACATGAAACAATACGATGCTATTTCCATTCCTGAGAAACCTCTACACTATCTCTAGTTGTCTCAAACCAATCTTGGCAAGTTTGGTCCAATATTTAACCACTTCCTTGGCTCTTTGTGACGAGCCCTACTCACACATTCCTGGACTAATTGATCTTATATTAATTATGAAATTCCCATCAATTTTTTGTGCAAAACATCCAAGGCGTCTTGATGACCTCATGCATGACCTATTCAATTTTCTAATTATACAACTAATAGTCTACTTCCCTTTAACTCTAATCTCAATTGTGACTTCCTTAGAATTGACATGCAACAACTACTTATAGAGAATTATTAGTTATCTGATTTATCACTGGATGTGAATTAAATCAAATTCAATTCATTAGAACTATCACTATCTCATATTAAATTAATTTTAACTCAAATAACTGAGCTAACTAATTAAAAGTCTAAATAAATTGTAATTGGACCCTCTAAAACTTAGAGTGAAATCTACATGTCTCCAGTTTGACCCCCAACTAGAATTGACTGAGCTAACTAAGTCTTCCTAACTTAGTTAAATCCTAATTTACTTCTAATTTAATTAATGTAAAATTAAATTAGAAGGCCTTCTTATTGCCAATTTCAACAAAAGATGCTCATCAATGCCAACATTTTCTGCCTTTATCCTTAATGCTAGTCCGATTGACATCAATGCCAACATACTAGGTGCCACCAACCATTCAGACAATTCTAACTGTCTAAAAAATCCCCCTTGGCACTAGTAATATTCTCCCCTGATTTGAATAAGGCATGTTAGTGTTTTTGTGCTAATTCCTCTTTCAGATTCTGTAAACAATATCTTATATGTGCTTAAGGGTTCAAGTTCTCTTGCAAGTGATTGAATCTCATGAGTGTTTTTTATGAACAAATTAACATAAAAGAAAGACTGAAAAACAACAAATAAAAGTATAGTACATCACCATACAACACATCAACACAGGGATTTGATGAAGGAGTTCACCCCTCCCGGGCTCCATCTCCTTGGTCTAGCTTCCATGGCTTGGGCCTCTATATTATGCTAAAATTTTAAAAATGATGAGTTTATAATGCTTTTATGCTCCTGAAACCTACACCAATGAGTTCAGAATGCCCAAAAATGGTCATATAGCCTCTTTATACTAGTGATTTGGTCAAAAAATGACTCAATTATGACCTTTTATAGTTTTTCCATAATTTTAGGCCTAAATTTACCTAACTAGAACTAAATCAAGCTAGTTGGCGCTAAAAGTGGCAGTTCCACCAGATTTGGCAGACTGCCAAACTTATTCACATTAACTTAATTAAGTGTAGTTAGCGCTAATTAAGCACATTTAACCTTTAAACTCTCGCTTAGTGGATAACCCAAATTATTGTTAAGTAATAAGGACTATCATTAAAAAATCTCAAATTAAGTGTTAACTCCACACTTAAGGATAGGCTTCGCCGGTTCTCTGCCAAGTTTCTGGAGTCGCTGTCATATGCTGGGGGCTGGCCCCCACTTTCCCCTGTTTACACAACGTTTACAATTTAAATACATATGGCAATGTAGATAAGTTAAGAACTATGGTATGGCATAGCTGTGGCGTGTGATGCTGGTGGGGCAGAGGTCTCGTGTTTGACCCCCACTTACCCTTCCAGTCTTCAAACAAAATTTAATACCATCATGGAGGGGGCACGTGGCGACCCCAGGCCAAGCCACGTGTATCCTCCACATTAGACCACTTTCAACCAATGGTAAATTTCCAAATAACCAAAAATTCGAACCAATAAACAATTTCCACTTGGAAGTCTCTCATTAGCCAGAAGAATTTGACCAAATTTGACCTTGCCAAGTCATCATGCCACATTAGCAGTAAAAACTACTGACTGGGCTCCTTGTCATATTTTTTCTTTCTTGTTTAGCAAAGATAACATAACCCATTTTTGGGAGCATAAATTGCATCGGATTCAGAACAATGATCACTACACGGTTGTTCAGGTTTCACGTCATTCTGAGAAATTTGATTTTTGAGCATAATTATGAGCACCTGATCATTCCTCCCCACTGGAAGCCTTTTGGACCCAAAAATATCTTTCATTACAGAACATATGGATGAGGGTACATTTCCCTCACCCTTCCGGTCTCAATCCACTGGAATTTTCCTAATTTCAACAATTTGAGATTTTCATAAAAACTAATCTTTTTCTTTGATTTTGGAGACCTTGTATGGTTGTTGTAGACATCGTCATGCTAAAATTTCCCAGAATTTTTAGAATAGAAAATTGTCCTTGAAGAAACAAACTTGTTTCCACCTCATTCGTCAATCAAAGGAAACTTGAACAACTTCAATTTCTTCTCACCTTGAACATTGTCGACATGGAAATTTTAGATTGTCTCACCTTGTGCTTGGCTCACCTCTTGATCAAATGTGATTTCCATCGCCATGTAACATCCCATTTCAAAGGAAATACTTTGTGAAAAACACAAGAATCAATTTTGAACTCAATGTCCTCTTTGTCAAATTGTTTTGGCACTTTCTCTTTGACCTTTTCACTCTCTTGCACCGACATCTTGTTCCCATCATTGTTCAACATTTATGTGGACTGCCACATATCTTTCACATCTTGTTTACCTCTTTTCAAAGGCAACATGTTAGAGTCCTGAAAGATCTTATTAAAAGTATTAGCAACTTCAGTGAAACCATTTTTTTCATTTGATGCATATTTTTGAAAGGTCTCATTCAAAACATCACTATGCTTGAACATTAGCAAAGCCAATTTTTTACTTGTATTCACTATTCTCTTCATTTCTCCTGCATGTATAAGAGAAAAAATCATATTCTCCTTATGCACTCTAACTATTTACTAAATTACATTATTGAAAAAGTGGCACTTATTCTCATGGCGATGAAATAACACCCTCCTATCATAAAGATAAGGACTTCCCGAAAAAATACCTGAAATCTCAAGCGGAACTACATCAAGTTCAACTTAGTCAAGAAAGTTTGAATTGATTGCATATGCATTTCCTTGTTACCTGCAAGTTTGCATTCTTGCATATCCAACCTAAAGGATAAGGTCTTGGATGTGTAACAATTTCTAGATTTAACCTCGTAACTAAGTCTTCAGAAATCAAATTAGCTTCAGAACCACTATCAAATAGTGTGTCTATTTTGGTATGTTTTGAAACAACTCTAATATGAAAGAGTTCAATTATTCTATATTCATCTTGAGTTACATTAGAATAACTTGGAGAACTAGTGCTTTATATTTTCTTACCATTCAAACTCATTGCTGTAATCTTGGTTTCATCTCCTGAATCTGAACCTAAGTCATGTTCAATGATCATAACAGTTTTCTCCTTCTCTTTGGGTTTAAGCTTGTTTGGCTTCAACTCTGGATGGAGTTGCCAAAAATGGTATTCATCATGGCCATTTTTCAAAAAATGTTCACATGTGATTTTCTCTTTCTTTATTCTAATAGAACCATTTTTCTTTCCTCCTCCATTAAAATTTCCCTTTCCTTTACCTTCATACTCAAGGAAACTATCATTTTTCTCATCTACACTATGTTTCCCTCTTGGAGTCTAGATGTGTGGCTTGAACAAAAACCTCATCTAAGTTTATGGGATTGAACATGAGAATAGCATGTCTAAGATAGCTGTGTAAACCCCCAATATACTTTATCAAAGTTTCTTGAGAAGATAAATTGACACCCAAAATAATAGCTCTTCTTCTAAATTCATGAGTGTAGTCTTGCACAATTTTCCCTTTTAATTGTCTAAAATTATGCCAGTATATAATGGACTTTTGCATGTAAGGTAGAGGATAGAATTTCCTTTTAATGGAAAAAATAAAATTAGACCAAGACATTGAAATCCTACTGTGGTTTTTAATCTCATCTTGAGTCTTTTCTTCCCACCATAAAAGTGTTGCACCCTTCATTCTCAAGGAAGCCAATTTGAATCCTTATGTCATCCTCTTAAAGGTTTTTAATTTTTCAATAAACCTCCAATTGACGAATCCACTTATCTAGCTTATCTACATTCACTTCAACATTATACATTAGTAGCTCAAATTTAACATCAAGTTTAAGTAAGGGTGTTTTACCAATTCATTTTGAAGTATATGTATGAACAGATTGAAAGGTTATGTTAGTGGAAGATCATGAAGAGGAAGGTGTTGATGGTGGTGAGGATGATGGGGGAGTGGATGGTGGTTTCCTACCATCTCCGTGGCCTCCTCCTCCTCAAGAAACCTATCCTCTTGGAAGCCTAGAACTTTCTCCTTGTATCCTTAAATTCCTCTCCTCATAGAGGACCTTTAACATCTCAGTCATATCAAAAAATTCATTTATGAATGCCTCTCATCTTCTGTAATGGTAGGTTATCCTTCATGTGAAATTATCACTAAAGACTCAACTTAAACTTGAGGATGTGCTAGTGTTCAAGACTTTGGAAACCTTGCCCTTCTTCCTCTTGACCCAACTGGAGAGCTTTCAACTAGCTTCCATTCTCCTCTTTGAGTTTTAACCTTGTAAGCATGACACAAAATTGCAAACAATTAGATCCCTTCTTGCACTACAAATCCTAAAGCTCTAATACCAAAAATTATCTGATAAGGTATGTTAGTGTTGATGTTCTAATTCCTCTTCGATATTCTGTAAGAAATGTCTTATATGTGCTTAAGAGTTCAAGTTATCTTGCAAGTTATTGAGTCTCACGAGTGATTTTTATGTTATTTTTATAAAAAAATTAACATAAAAGATATACTGAACAACAACAAATAAAATTACAGTACATCACCATACAACACATCAACACAGGGATTTGTTGAAAGAGTTCACCCCTCCTGGGATACATCTCCTTGGTCTAGTTTCCATAGCTTGGGCCTCTATATTATGCTCAAATTTTCAAAATGATGTCTTTAGAATGATTTTCTTCTCCTAAAACCTGCACCAATGAGTTCAAAATGCCAAAAAATGGTCATCTAGCCTCTTTCTGCTCCTGATTTGTTCAAAACCTGACTCAATTATGACCTCTTCCAGTTTTTCCACAATTTAAGGCCTAAATTTAGCTAACTGGAGCTAAATGAAGCTAGTTGGCACTAAAAGTGGCAGTTTTGCTGGATTTGGCAGATTGCCAAGCTAATCCGCATTAAATTAATTAAACATAGTTAGCGCTAATTAAACATGTTTAACCTTTAAACTCACGCTTAGTGGATAATCCAAATTATCGTTAAGTAATTAGGATTATCGCTAACAAATATCAAATTAAGTGTTAACTTCATGCTTAAGGGTAGGCTCCGCCAGTTCTCCACTAAGGTTCTAGAGCTATGGTTATATGCAAGGGGCTAGCCCCCAATTCCCCCCATCGATACAATGTTTACAATTCAAATACATATGGCAACATAGATAGGTTAAGAACTATGGTATGGAGTAGCAGTGGCATGTGGCATTGGTGTGGCAAAGGTCTCGTGTTCAACCCCCACCGGCGCTTCCAGTCTTCAAACAAAATTTTATACCACCATGGAGGGGGCACTTGGCAGCCCTAGGCTAAGTCACTTGTCTCCTCCACATTGACCCATAATCAACCAATGGTAAATTGCAAAATAACCACAAATTTGAACCAATAAACAACAACCACTTGGTAGTCTCTCATTAGCTAGAGGAATTTTACCAATTTTGACCCTTCCTAGTCAGCGTGCCACATCAGCAGTACAAACTACTGACTGGGCTCCCTGTCATCTTTTTTTTTTTCATGTTTAGAATAGCAAACAAAACTCATTTCTGGGAGCATACTGAGTCCATTTCATGTGAAAAAAAATGAAACGAAGACACTAAATGGTCATTCAGGTTTCGCGTCATTCTGAGAACTTTTATTTTTGAGCATAAATCTGAGCACCTCATCACCCCCTTTTTCATCAATGGCAAAGGACCCTTTCAAAGTCCCCCACTCAAACACTGCAACCTACTCTTCAATTGATCCTTCAAGTTGAGTTGCTGCCAATACTCATTGTAATTGAGTTATTTGGGAGGAGGATCCACAACTCCTATTTGATATTAGATATACATAAAGGGATATCTTTCAAGTGGCTTGGTAAATATTTCTACAAGTTGTTCTTTAGTGGCCAAAAATATTATTCAAACAACATTAGAAATAACTTGTTGTGTTAAGAACTCAAACTTGATAGGGATGTGCTTGGTATTTGAGTGCATGAAAATATTCTTAGAGATGCTAATAGCAATACTGTTGTCACACATGATTGAAATTGGATCAATTAAATCTAACTTAATGTCCTTTAAGGTCTACTTCATCGAGAGAATTTGCGAGCAACAAGTGGCATGATATGGATTTATGCAGGAACACAATAAAATACATAAATAGACATAAACACAGAGATGCAATGGAAATAATACTTCATTTCATCAATATCAAATATCTAAAATATGTCTGCAAACAGAATGGAAATAAACTAGTTAAGGCGATGGTAGCGTTTCTATGAGAAGACAAGTGGCGAATACATGCCTCAGAACTATGTTTCAATGAGGCTCGAGGGAATATTTATTATTGATAAACAATGGAAAACTATAAACATCCAAAAACCTAACCCTAGGAGATGAAGCACCAAAACTATGGGCCCTGTTTGGGTAAATTGGTGTTTCAACTTCCCGAGGACATAACTTTGGCATACGATCTCCGTTTGACGTGCACCATACCTCATTAGAAAGATCTATCTCAGGATTCCAACTTTTGGTGTGAGAAAAATCAATCCGTGGACCCATGCTACTCTTGTGTTTTCCAAAAAAGGTCATTTAGGGCCTTACAATGGCTTCGAAAGTTCAAGACCTGAAAAACTGCTAAAAATAGTAAGTTGTGCCGAACTGAAAAATTGAAAGAACTGATGGTGGGGGTTCAAATGGAATAGGTGGGTGGCCACCAATATTTACCTATATCATTCCTCCATCCTTAGGAAGCAATGGTCCCCATTGCGTTAAGTTCCTCCATGAGAGGAAAATTCTGCTGAACTTGGTATTGGATATTTCCAAGATATCGTGGACCTGCTGGTAAATGTGCTGGATGCGTTTAATAAATTTGGTTGACTCATACCATACATGTGTGGATTCTGTATATGAAATCACATGATGTATGTAAATATCATGCAACGGTGCGCCGGGGGTTATATTGATGGAGTGCTTGTCCTAATAGTGTAGAGGAATCTCTCTGAGTGAGGATAAAATCTCCTCGTATTCCTCCATGAATTTGTCCATCTACTGTAGCCACGCAGGGGAGGCTTGCTTCGAGTCTGTGGCCACAATATTCTTCTTCTTCTGTGAGCGAGTTGTAAGGAAAATTAATTTCCTCATTTGGGAAACAATCTTACTATGTTGTTTTGCAATAGTCAAAGAGATGGCAGGAGGCAGTGCTACCTCTGGTATTCTATAAAATTTATTTCCCAAAGTAATAACAACAGAACGAGGCCTAGACTCACACAAAACATTTTTCCTACACAAGTATGGTTGTCCCAATAATACATCATCTACATCGAGAGGAGCAACATCACACAATACCTCATCCGTGAATGGCTTGATGTTGTACAAAAGGCGACACTGCTGGCAGGCACAGAGATCTCTCCCTGGGTGAAGCCACCCAATGGTATAAAACTACGGGTGTGCTATGGTCAGTAGGTCAAGATGCTTCATGACCTCTTCTGAAATGAGGTTCCTTTGGCTTCTGTTATGGACAAGAAATTACAGTGGAGAACACTTCACCCACATCTGCGAATAGAAGAGGCACTCCCCCTCCTCTAGATCCTCAGGATCCTCCCTCTAGAGCTTGGTGGTGGTAAAAATGGCACTGGGGTTCGCATCAATGATCTTCTTCCATTTTTCATCTCCCTTGTCTGGTTCTAGCTCAGGATGAGAACATGCATATGATTCGAGTGCCTTCAGTTAGGCCACCAACGACTGTTTGGCCCAACACTCGTTCGTGCTGTGAGTGGGGCTATTATGAAATTCACACCACTTCCCTGTATCCTTATTTGGATTTGTGGTGATGTTTTGAGTTTCCTCACTTTGGCCTTGCCCCTTTTTCCACAGTTCAGGGGCACCTTTCTCTGGCTTCGGATTCGTGGATCCAAAGTATCACTTCTTCTACTTAAATTTATGCCCAATATTGGCGGCATAGCAATATGCCATGCCAAGCGAGGTGATGTCGAGGAACTCCATTTCCTCCTGAATGTGTTTGTGAAGATAGATATGGCAGTTGAGCACCAAATGTCTCTCTGAATCTTTAATACCCAACTTTTTGTGCATGGTATGGAACAAATTTGTTAGTTTGTGCACATCTTGATCCCTTTGCTACCACATCATGGTACATTGGATGTAATTGTCCTCATAGCTCCCCACAGGGTGATATTATTCCTTGATGCCATCTCAGAATGAATTCCAAGTGGGTATGGTCGAGAACAAAGAGGGTTCCCCCTCATCGTTTTTCTCACAGTAGGTTTCCCACCAGTCCTTAACATGGGGGGCGCCTTTGAGGAGTGAAAAAATAATATTTTCTCAATCAGAGAAATCATGGACCGAGAAATACCCTTCTATAAAATTCAACCATCTACTGACGATGTCTGCATCTATCTGGCCTTCAAATATAGGAATTTCAAATTTTACGTGTACCTTGAAGGGAGTGGTGCCTCCAGAGTGGTTGTTGGATGTAGATGCGCTGTATTTGGGCACCCATTGAAGACTCTGAGAAAATTTATCCATCATCGCATTCCTTTGTTTCTTGAGGGCCTCCTCAAGCAATATTTTGATAAGATATCCTAATCCCTCATCTTTCTTTTCTTCCACCATGGGTCGTCGGGGTTTGCGAGGCTGATCTTGCAAGGGTTCAACTAGATTGAGCCCTAACTCCTTATACCTTGACCACCTTGGTGTTACATAGTAATTTGTCACCGTCCCTACCATTCCCTGTCCCGCACAATGGAGGACCCATTTTGTGACCTGTGAACATTGTCATGCCTTGAAAACATCATCAATGCATTCCTCTGAGCATGAGCCTCATTTTCCCTTGAGACATCTCCTTGCAAAAGTCATGAAAAACATCCCTTTTGGCATTGGCGCGGGCAGGCAGTTCAGTACTCGCGCCAATGGGGAAATTAATGCAAAGAGGTCGCGCCACCTGGCGCTCTGTAATAGAGCCGTAGTCGCGCCACCCATTTTGGGAGTTGTTTTTTAAATATGGATGGCGGAAGTTGAGTTCCAACAAACTCACAACCATTGCCTATCTTGAGTTGGGAGGTTTGGCTGTGGGAGTTCTATGGAAGGGAAGTTGTTTTGCCACCTCCCATGGAACCTTCCTTGTTGATAGGGCCAATCCCATAATAATAGGGATCCCAACTCCTCCTTCCCCATCTATAAAAGCCTGCTCAAATCCATGGCAACCGAGTCTTGAAGTGCCTAAGCTCTGAATCTCCATATTCCCAAGAGCCTTTGTGTTGTAAAGAATCCTCTCTTTCCCTTAAGGTTGACTCAAGTAAGGAGACCATTGTCACGAGACTCTGGAGAGGTTTTCCCTTTCCTTGGCGAGCTTTGCGAGACGTGGACGACTGGAGACCCGTCCGAAGGAGACCGCGACGTCAGAACTTGGTTGTAATCTCTCTTCGCTGGTTATTTAATAGATGATTATGATTATGGTTCCACTCTGTTTTCTATCATGTTAATGTGAGTAACGTCCTTTCTGACTGATGTTTAGTTACGTATGCTGGTTTCTATGCTTGTATCTGTTCGTTTCTTCCATGTGCAGGTGTTCATCCGCGAAGATCGTGGAGGGATTGTGATCTGCCAAGGCTGAGGAACGGGGACGCTTCTTCTTCAGATCCTAGCGTTGGAATCCAAGTAGGCTCTTATCTCCAGCCTTTTCATTCGTAATTAGGAACCTGCGTCATAACATTGTTTGATTGTTGCTAGACCCCTGTTGGGCTAGTAGGGATCGCCTCTGTCCGCAGAGGGGATTTACCTCCTCAACAATTTGGCGACTCCGCTGGGGATCTAGCTTGTTGTTTAATTTGTAAACTATAGACAGATCCTGAAGTACAGCCAGATAGCCTTCGAAATGCTTTTGCCCTGCATTAGCGGAGTAGATCAACGCTACTTCAGTCAATCTCCAGTTTGGTTTACGGACTGAACAACTCGGAGTCTTTCGTCCTGCCTTGCCGTTTGTATCTTGCTTTTCCTTGCTTGATGAACCTTCTGGGTTGGGTTCTTTGTTTGTTTTTGCTTCTTGGATTGCTTAGCTTGCATTGGTCTGTTTCTGGAGTAGCTTGTTTTTAATTTTTGGCTGAGAAAATCGACTGGCGCGGTTTTTAACCCGACAGTCGCACCAATTGGCGCATGTTGCCTTTGTCCAGCCCGCGCCAATTGCTTTCTGGCACCAGTTTCACACTTACAGTCGTGCCACCCCTGTAAGTTTTTTGAGTTTTCTCATTTTTGAGCTCTCTGAATTTGATCAGTGTTTTTCTTCTTGATTTTCCGACTGCCTGGGTGTGTTGGAGTCCTGTTTGACTGGGAATTCACCTCTGTCCTTTGGTTGTTTGCTTCTATCTACCGATTTCACGTTTTAAGCCCTAAGGCATCTAGTGGCTTAGTGTATCGAGCCCTCCTGGGGAGTTTTGGTGTTTTGATTGTCCTGTCAACTATCTGATTGATTCTGCACATTCTCTAAGCAGTTGTTCGTTGTTTTATTGCGATTTTTGAGTGATTGTTCGTTCCTTCATTCGAAATTCGTTTGGTCTTTCCTTGGACCTAGATCACACGGTCCATTGGAAGCTTTTGAGTCTTTTCTTTGCTTTGAGAGGCTTTGGTCGATTTGGGGATCTGATTGCTTGTATTGTTGAGTGAAACTTGTTTGTTTCGCTCTCTTGGAAATCGTTTCTCAAGTTGTTCCGTTCGTTTTCAAGATTGTTTAGTGCATATTGGCTCTTGAACATTGAAAAAAAAAAAAAAAATCTCTTTTGCTTTTGTTAGTTAGTGCAAATTGTAATCTTTTCCATATCGCTAGTGATTAGTTTTTTGAATGAAAAGTTTTCAATTGCATTAGTTGCATTAGGGATCTCATTGTTTGTTTTCCGTTCATTTCGTTTGTGTAAAAGCTCTCAAATCTTCTCTAACTAGTTTTCATCGAACGAAATGTTGCACTGTGACATATAGCTTTGCATTTAGGAGTCTTTCGAGACACTACATACGATAGGGCCTGAAAATTGAAACTTAATTGAAGATCAACTGTAAAATTTATTTCAATTAACCTAAGGCAGCATTGGAACTTAACGAAACATATCTAGAAGGTCTAGGCTAGAGACGTGTTCCGGCGTCGTTAAACCTAGCAGCTGTCGTTCGCCTGTTGGCTTTAGACAGCGCTAGTACGGACTTGCGCTCCCCGTACCGTCGCGTATATAAAGGGAGACCCCTCTAGGTTTTTAATCCTTTATCCACAGGAAGCCGAGTCTGCCGCCCTATACCCGTGATACACCGAACACAGCATTCGGGGAGACTACCTGCACGTACGGAAAGTCCTTGGTCGATTTCTGCTTCATTTTTGAAACCAAGGTGTATATTGCAGTTCACGGATATTTGGTACACCCTTTGTGCCTAGTTTTTCCTGAGCAGTCATTTGGTCTTTTCTGACTTCCTAAACTTGAAAAGACCGTCAAGCGCTTGTCCTTTCACGCTTGTGTCAACTCTGAAAGAGATAGAGTCATCTTTTTATCGTTTCTCGACTCTTAAAATATGAAACGGTAGAATTTCTTATTTTCAAATGTGGTAAAATTAATCTCCCATGATTACACACCTGTTTAGACATTGCTTGTTGACCGTTTGATCGTGTGTCTTAACTCGTTTTCAGCCCGTGTGTGTGTTTGCTCTTTTCTTCTAGTGTTTTGCCACAGTGGCGGAACCATCGGTTTCGTCTACTGGTAGTCCTTACACGGATGATTCTTCAGAAGCTTCTCAGCCTTCTGTTGAACCACAACAGCCTGTTGTTTCCGAGTTTCCTGATGGGGGACCGGTTCTCGCCGAACAACCATTTGGAGGACCAGTTGAGTTCAATTGGCCCTTTTCGGACCCTGTGTCTGAATTGAGATTAGGAGCTGATTTCCTTTCTCTTACATCGGGTTCACCGTTTTTTGCTGCTGTTTTTCCTCCTAGTCCTCGCCGTCTTTTGCGTGATTTAACGGCAGGATCAACCATGAGTGATTCTGGTGAGGAAATTCCGGTGTCTGATGACTATCAGCGCATCCCTCGTAGATTGTTTAAGGGAGACAACTCTGAGCTGGCTACCATGTCGTCAGCCAGTCCTTCTTTGCCACAGGGATACAAATCTTTGGGTCAGATCATTTCAGCTGCAGCCTCTATGGGGATATCATCTCCCGCTTCGAGACCAGCTGTCACTACACCCGGGGTGTCCCCTTCGACGCCCGTCACTTCTGTTCCCGTTCGACCCACTGTTTGTGTGGCTGCCTCTTCTTCTATTGTCTCAGCATCTGCTACCAGGGCTGGGCCAACTCCTGAAGATGTTTACCTAGCTACTGCTATTCCGGAGAATATCTCTCCGGAGGAGTATCAGTTGTTTCTGCAACAGCCGAACGCCGGAGCTGGACAAGTCCCCCAAGATCACCGATCCTTCTTTTCGCACTATGCACAGGATGGCACTCCCGTGTATGCGTTCCCAGGTCAGTTTTACGAGCACGGGGAGGTTTTGCGCCTTCCTGCTCCTGAGGCTTATCTGTATGCTCAACGTTTACCATACAACCAGGCTTACAACCCGCAGGCACAACCCTTCCAGGGCCAATCTTCGGGCCAACCTGGCTATTTGTATGACCCACAAGGACAGCCCATCCAAGGCTACCCTGCGGGCCAGCAAGGGCCATTGTACAATCCGCAAGGACCATATTATAGCCCTGCAGGTCAACCTGCTCAACCTCAGCTAGGGTATCAACCGGGACAGGCCTATGGTCCTGGGGGGAAAATCCAGCCTTCTTTACCAATGCAACCGCAGTATCCTGTTGTTTCTAACGTTGCATATCAGCCAGGACCACCCTATGGTTCTGCTTCAGGTCAAACTGGTTTCCAGCAAGCACCTGGTCCTGTTCCTCCACCAAGGCAGCCGGCTCATCCGGTACAGCCCGGTGTCCCGCCTCCAGGCCAGCTGACCCATCCGGCACAACCTGGGGCTCACTTACAACCAGGTCAACCTGCGCAACCAACACCGCCTGGTTATTCAGGCCAGCCTGGTCATTCAGGCCAGCCCCCTCACTCGGGTCAACCTGTTCATTCAGGACATCCCTCTCATTCCGTTCACTCTGCTCAACAGCCTGTTCATTCAGTGCCGCAGCCAAATCAACAGCTGCGCCCTACGTACCAGGCTCCGCAAGGTTCCACTTATCAGCAGCCTACTCATCCTCAGAGTGGTTATTATCCTCATGGTCAGTCTCAACCGAACTATAACCACCCTGGAGGCTCTCAGTATTATCCTCCTCCACCCGGTTCTACCTACACTCAGTAGCCAAATCCAAACGCTGCTTATACAGAGCAGACACCTAATCAGGGCCCGAACCCTGGTTATCAAGCCCCGCACTATGGTTACCAGCAACCAAATCAGTCTGGTTATACGAACTATGCCCCCTACGGTCAAAATCCTGCGGGACAGAACCCGTGGGGGCAGGGATATTCGCAACCATCGTGGAGCACGGGTACCGGACCTTATCCTGGGACTGGCATGGTAGTTAACCTTCCATTGCCGTTCCTGGCTACCTTGGAACTGCCGGACGTTTCAAAGTTGACCAATGATCCGATTTCGCATAATCCTTATTGGCCTCCGGTTCCCACCAAGATACCAGGTGATTGTCCCAAGTTTGAGGGCAAAGCTGGCGAAGACCCCCAGGCGCATGTGATGACGTATCACCTCTGGTGTTCGTCTAACTCTTGGGTCGACGATTCGATTCGTTTGCGTCTTTTCCAGCGTACTTTAACAGGAGTTGCTGCTAAGTGGTACATAGAACTATCCCGTGGTATTTTTCAGGATTTCAACTCATTAGCCATGGCTTTCCTCACGCATTTCCAGTTACCGGTCCGGTATGAGGCCGGGACGCACCTCCTGACTTCTTTGAAGCAGGACACGGCCACTCACATCTCGGATCACATCCATGAGTGGCGGCGCCGTCGTCGATTGATCAAGTTTCACATACCTGATCAGATCTTGACTCACTGGTTCACCACCTCCTTTGTGAATAAAATTGCTCAGGATATCGCGATGGGAGCGTGTGTGACAGAGGAACAAGCTATCGCGCGTGCCCAGTACCTGGATCTTGTTTATTCGCAGTCTGGCACGCTTTATGACATCTTGACTGATGCTCCATGGCCCGGAACCACTAAGGCTCCGCCTACCCCTACGGTGGATGGTGTCATTGGTTCCGTTTCTCAAAATTCGAAGAAGTCTTCGAATGGGAAGCATAAGGCTAATTCTTCCAACAATACCTCTGCTAATCCCGCCTCATCCGATTCTGGTAAAACCGCGGAGGTAAATGCCGTTCAGGCCAATCCTGCGGACAAATCCTCCAAGGGGAAGAAGAAGGGCAAAGGCAAATCAAAATCTGATGCCCCGAAACCGGAATCTAAATCTCGAACTGAGGATGGCTCCCAACGTAAGCCGAAATTCCCTTGCCTCATCTGTGAAGGTGACCATTACACTAAGGATTGTCCATGACGGTCCGAGGTTAGTCAACTTCTTAAAGGTTCTAAAGGGACTCCGGCTGTTTTAAAAGAGCCATTTCCATCTCAGCAGACCCAGATGGTCGAACAGGCATCACCATCTGCACCGTTTGGGTCTCAGGTTTTCATGATGAAGACTAATGCACCTATCACTATCACTACACGGTCGAAGGATTACAATGAACCGCAGCAGGCACTCGGGAAGGCAGTTGCGGAAGGGCCGCCTCCCCCACCTGCCTCCGGTCCATTGGAAATCGAGAAGCGGACTCTCGAACCTGTTGTGAAACCACCTCCCAAGGGTGTTCTTCGAAGATCCTCTTATAATCCAAATGCTCGTGCCGCTCAACATTACAGTATCGTTGAGGATCTGGCACAGGCGCCATGTGCCATGTCTGCACTTGAGGTTCTTCAAAGTTGTCCTTCACAATGGAAGGCTTTACTGTCTACCATCGGTGGTATCGATCCCGCCGACTCGAGCCTTCTCACCTTTGATCTGGAGAATTTTACTCCCCGGCTTCCACATCAAATCGCTTTGGTCATTCAAGTCAGGATTAACAGTCTCAACATTCATAGGGCCATCGTAGATGAGGGTGCATCTACCTGCGTTATGTCCTCCGCTTGCTGGAAGGCCATCGGCTCTCCAGCCTTGTCGTCATCCCCCAATGCCCTTGAGGCATTTGATGGTCGGGATTCTAAACCCCTAGGAGTTCTCGAGAGTCTCGCGATCACATTACAGGGAAAAACTATCAACGTGGAAGTAGAAGTGGTTGACGTGAAACTCAACTACAATATACTTCTTGGCCGCAGCTGGACCCATGCCATGCTCTGCGTGCCGTCTACTGTCTTTCGATTCATTAAGTTCCCCCATGAGGGCAAGATTGTCATGGTAGATCAGTTGTCGTTTTTCACCTCTAGCTCTGAGAACAACGTACCATACGTGGATCAAATTCTAAATCCCCCAGACAGCATAGGACCTGGTCTTTTCAAAGACCCTGTTCTCATGGGTATATTCCCCGCACCGCCACCGAATACCGCTCAAGTCAACATGTTGTCCAGGACTGATGACCCCTGGCTTATTCCTACACCAGAGCAGGTATATGAGTTTGGAGAATCCATGCCTTTAACGCCAGTAGAGATCAGCTACTGTGAGATTGTTGCCGCATCGGACCCTCCACCTCCTCAGCATGCTCCGATGAGCATGGCTCTTGACGTCTACTCGCAATCCCCCTGGCTTGGTCAGGCTGATTCACCTGATCCTCTTGGAGAGACTTTTCCTTCAGATGAGGCTATCATTGAAACTATGTCCCTTGAGGAGCTGCCCTGGGGCGATGGACATCATCGCTCCTCATTTATGCCCAGCTTGGGGGCAATGACTGATTGTCTGGAGCGTTATGCTACTCAGGTTCCTTCCCCTCCTCTTCAAACACCGATCTTAATGCACGAGGTCTTTTCGGAGGGTAATCTGAGTAACATTACTCAAATTGTTCCAATCAACATCTCCGTTAAACCGGGGATTGTTGAGAACATTCATGTGGGTGTGACTTGTTCTCCTGAGGAGATTCAAGTCTATACTGAGCTTTTCAAAGAATTCAGAGATGTTTTCACATGGTCTTACGAGGAAATGCCGGGAATTGATCCGAGTATTGTCGTGCATGAGATTCCAACCTACCCAGGTGCGAAACCCGTGCGCCAACGCTTACGTCCCATGCATCCTCGGAAAGCCACCGCCATCAAGGCAGAAGTTGAAAAACTTCTGAACGCGGGTTTTATTTATCCTATCCCCCTTATAGAATGGGTGTCCAATATCGTCCCTGTTGATAAAAAGCAGGGTACAATTCGAGTCTGTGTGGATTATCGCGATATCAATCGCGCCTGTCCTAAGGATAATTATCCCACTCTGTTCATCGACCAGATCATCGACGAATGTGCCGGGAGTGAGATCTATTCCTTAATGGACGGTTTCTCAGGCTACAACCAAATCAATATTGCACCTGAGGATCAACATAAGACCACATTCATCTGTCCGTGGGGCACTTTCGCGTACAAAAAACTCCCGTTCGGCTTAAAGAATGTTGGCGCCACGTTTCAGCGTGCGATGTCCTACGCTTTTCATGACATTCGCCATATTGTCCAGCCTTATCTGGACGACTTGCCAGCCCATTCGGGTAAGCGAGAGGACCATCCTGAGCATCTCCGCCAGATATTCCTTCGTTGCAGACGCTACAATATCAGGCTCAACCCTCATAAGTGCGTCTTCTGCGTTGATTTTGGCCGTCTTTTAGGCTTTATAGTCTCGAAAGACGGAATTCGCCTTGACCCTCTAAAGGTTGAGGCCATCGTAAATCTCCCATCACCCTCCTCCCTGTATCAGTTACAGAGTCTACAAGGGAAAGCGAATTTTCTTAGGCGCTTTATCCCGAATTACGCCGAGGTGGCCAAAGGATTCACTCGTTTGTTAAAGCAGAATGTTCCCTTTCATTGGGACGAAATTGCTCAAGAATCCTTTGAGAAGCTGAAGACATTGCTAGTCGATGCTCCGTTGCTTCGTCCTCCGGACTACCACCGCGACTTTACTTTGTATCTAGCCGCCGCATTAAGCACCATCGCCATGGTCTTGGTGCAGGATGACGAGAACGGTGATGAACATGTTGTTTATTACCTCTCTCGGAACCTTCTCGACCCGGAAACGCATTATGCACATGTCGAGAAGTTGGCCTTAGCAGCCGTACACGCCGTACAACGCTTTCGCCATTACATCCTTTTGCGCACGATAACAGTGGTTTCAGACTGCAACCCTATGACGTATATTCTTTCTAGACAATTACTAGGGGGCAAGTACTCCAAATGGATCGTCATCCTGCAGGAGTTTGACTTGGAGTTCACCACTACCAAGTCAACTAAATCACTGGTCTTCGCGGATTTGATATGTTCTCTCCCTACAGACTCTGTTCCTTCACACTCAGAAGATCATATACCGGACGAAACGTTGTTTCTTATCGATACTCGTGATCCTTGGTACGGTGACATCATAGTGTATCTTCAGACCGCGACATTTCGGTCTGAGTTGGATAAAACTGCCCGCCGTCGGATTCGGCACCAGTCCCAACCCTACCGTATAGTAGGAGATACCTTATATCGCATTGGAGTAGATTCGGTGCTCCGACGATGCCTTACCTTGGAAAAGGCTGAGAAAGTCTTAAATGACTGTCACAGTGGCGCCTGTGGCGGGCATATGTCCGGGTATGCTACTGCCCAGAAGATTCTGCGAGCAGGGTATTTCTGGCCTTCCATATTCAAGGATTGTATCACTGCGGTCCGTAAATGTCATCCATGCCAGATTTTTCAACGCAAGATGCACGCGCCGCCGTTGCCATTGCATCCCGTTATTACCGTCGGCCCTTTTGCGAAATGGGGCGTGGATTTTATGACGTGTAACCCTCACTCGGCCGGGGGGCATGCGTACATCATTGTCGCCGTCGACTACTTCACTAAGTGGGCCGAGGCGATGCCTACACTAGCTGCTGACGGGAAAACGGCTGCTTCATTTATATTCAACCACGTTATTGCACGGTTCGGGGTTCCTCAAGCCATCGTCACTGATCACAGTACTCATTTCCGCAATTACATGATGACAGAGCTGACTTCAACGTTGGGCTTGCGTCACGACAGCTCAACACCATACTACCCTCAAGCGAATGGTCAGGTTGAAGCGGTGAACAAGGTTTTGGTCACCATGCTTCAGCGAACAGTTGGGATTCATAAATCAAATTGGCATCTCCAACTGTTCTCAGCTCTCTGGGCATACTGAACATCTGCTAAGAGTGCAACCGGGTTCACACCATTCCAATTGGTGTACGGTCTGGAAGCTACTCTGCCGGTTGAATGTGAAATTCCTTCGCTTAAATTAGCTGTGGAGCTCTTACCGGATACCTCTCCTGAAGAAGAACGTCTTCTGTATCTCGAACGGTTGGATGAAACCCGTCGAATAGCTGCTTTGATCAAACTGTTTCTCCCCGTTCTTTCATTGAAGGAGACCTCATTCTCTTGTACGATCAGGCACATGATAAGCTTGGAGCCGGTAAACTCTAGCCTATGTGGCACGGTCCCTATATAGTAAAACGCGTTTTGAAAAATGGGGCCTACGAGCTTATAGATTACGAAGGAGTTCCGCTGGAGCAGCCCAGAAATGGGCTGTACCTTAAAAAGTACTACGCCTGAAGTGATTTCTTGGTGTGGTGTGTGTACATAGGTGTGTGATTGTCATTTGTGTGCATAGTGTGGTGTGATTTGTAAACATATTTCTGCTGATCGGGTCTTCCTGGTTGTGCAGATGTCTATTCATCCATTTGTTGGTTTCGCGGATGGTGCCTCCCGCAGTACCAGGAATCTGTCTTCCGCAGCCTGCGTAATCTACGATCCTGCTGGTGAGTTGATTGACCTGCAAGGTGTGTGTTTAGGACGTACCACGAAAAATATCGCGGAATATAGTGCCGTGTTGGAATTTTTAACCGAGGCAGTAAACCTTGGTATCCGTGAATTGCTCGTGTACCTAGATTCACAACTTGTAGTGTTACAGCTGAACGGACACTATTCGGTAAGAAACCCGTCCATCTTACGTCTGTATTTGCATATTCGATTACTGGAAAGGAATTTTGATTACATTACATATCATCATATACCCAGGCATTTGAATACATTAACAGATGCAGTAGCAAATTTGGTATTAGACAGACATTTGCGCAATTTATAAATCATCATCACATGTAAAGAAAGACTCATCCAGGAATAGATATGTATATATATAGATATCGAAATGTTTACATAGAGTGTGTCACATAAAACTCAAAAAATATACATAATCGTCTTAGTACATCCTGAGACACTATGTCTCTCAAAAATAGGTGTGGCATAAATCCTAAGGACTAATCCGCATGGTGCTCATGGTAGCACGTCACTGCACGCACTAGGCGCCTCAGGATTCGGTGGATCCGACTCGGAACTCCCACCGTGTGGCGCTGGTATGCCATCGGTACGTCTGCTAGCCGGGCATAGTCTGGGATCCCGTGGGCAATCCCCTCGAGGTTTTGGATCAGTTCATCTCCTCCGGTGCCTTCCCCCTGAATCTCAGGGGCGAGTTGGGTCCTCCGGGAGATTGGAGACATCCCGGCTGGTCTCTCAGGTCCTACATCTGCATGCATATATAATTGTGTTAAGACGAATGTGTATTAACAAAAAAAAAAACATATAAACATAAAATCAAAAATATGAGGTCTTACCCAGCTCCTCGTCCCAGTCATCTCCTTCTGGTAATGGGAGATCTGGGTCCCCGGTAAAGTCAGTTCCCGAATAGGGCCAATCTTCCACGACGATCAGCTGGCGCCGTAACCACCTAAAAAACTCTGGCCTCCAGGACATCTGTTGGCCACCTCCAGATCTGGGCATCAGTGCTGCCCAGCGAGCCATTCGTGGCTCTCGTGGTATCGGACTCGCCACTGCGGCCCCTTGGCCCTGGAAGATTGGTATGCGTTCCAGAATGAACGATACTAAGATGGAACCATAACCGAACTGTTTCAGTTTCCCCTGTTTGCACCTTGTGAGCTGCCTTTTCATATTGATAGTTACTGCTTCCGCCCAGTTGAACAGTAAGGGACTCATGCATTCTGAGGCCAGCAGGAGTTGGGTCTTCGTAGCCTCGTGCGGAGCCTGTGACCCAGCAGCCCGCATAATGGTATGGAGAACTACTCTCAGTGCCAGATCAGGGATGGTGTGGATGTCCACTTTCTTGCTTCCTGATCCTGTTTGTGCCCCTGGGCACACCCGTGCCATTACCTGTTCCATCTTTTCCCCGGATGGTCTGCTTCCAGTCAGTACAGGGATTGGACCTCTACGGGACAATCCAGTGATGAAATAAACATCAGTGACCTCCAGTTCCAACACTTGGTCTCGTAACCTGAACACCTGTTCCTGTTCGTCCCAGAGACTAATTAGATACTGGAGGAGCTCGGGCTGAGCTCGTAAACATGGCGTGAGGAAGAATTTTTTTCAATCCACAGTTTCTAAGTGCATTCATGCAAGTTTGGATTTGCATGGCCAATTCATCCTCTTCTCCGTGCTCTCGTTCCTTCCATTTGATTGCCATTTTGAGTGATTATCTGCATTCACATGGTCAAAAACCCTTAGTTAGATCTTTGATGAGCTTCAAATTTCAAGCAATTTGGTCTAAATGTCGAATTTTTGGGCGGAATTTAAGGTTCGGCCGCTGGCACGGCTGTTTTGCCAACAGTCGCGCCACGTGGCGTGAGCCCTTTACAAAAAAGAGCTCATTGGTGCGGGTCTGTGCCCGATACCCGCGGCAATGGGCGCAGCCCTAAAATTCTAAAAATGACCACACAAAACTGATTTCTAAGGGAAAACTATTAAAAAATGAATGAAAATAAAGAGCGAAAGAGCGCCTCTTACTTGTGACAGACGAGAAGCTGAATGGTCGACTGGATTTGTCGCAATCACCGTCAGAAGTTTCTGCTCCAAAAGGACCACTGTTGCTTTCCACCAAGGTAAATAGTAAAAAGTAATTTTATTTTTACCAATTAGACATATTTATAAATTTTTCAACATTAAATGAGTTTTAAAAGTTATTTTTATCAAATATTTGCATATGTTATGTCGAAAATGGATTTTACGCTTGCTTGGTATGTGCAGCAGCAGGTTTTTGCGACTTAAAAAGATGGACACGAGTTGTATTTTATACTTTTTCGGACTCGGTAAATACACGAAAAGTCACTCTGGAGTCATCTTTCAGCTCTTTTCTGACTCTCTAAATATGAAAAGATTGCCGAGGCCCTTGTCGTTTCGATCTCGTTAAAATGGACACGAATCGACATTCACCCGGTATAAGTTTAACCCTTTTTCGGGCTGGGATGGATTGATTACGAAAAAGGAATACCCTAGCCTATCGCGACTAGGAGGTTTTCCCGGATATTGTTTTCTACCTTTTCGGATCTGGAGAACTATTTACGAAAAGGGACCTGTGGAGTTTTCTTTTCCGCTGTCTTTTCAAACTCTCTAAACATGAAAAGACGCCGAGTTCTTCCTTTGTCAGACTCGTTAAACCCTGATGACATTGGATTCCGTCGAAATGACGTTCTCTGAGTTTCTCCTTCCTAGGACTCGTTAAATGCACTAGGATGGATTCGCCCGAAGGGCGGACTTATATTACAAGCATATGCTATCCCCTTCAAGCTTGTTATCAAAAATAATTGGGGTACTCGCCAGAAATGGTGGGGAAAAATGGAACCATCGTCGTTGTCGTTGGCAGTATGTCGCTCTTGAACATGGCACTTGTCTGCATTCGTGTCGGGTTGGGGAAATCTCATCTCGTTGCTTCACTTTGCTTCCATGGGTTTGGGTAATCTCTTTTGACCTCTCATCTGTTCACTGCCTCGTCGCCATGACCTCTGATCCGCTGATGTCAAATACTGCCAAGTCCATTGTCGTGCCGTTCATGTGTTCAAGAGAAGTTGGCCTCTACAAATATCAACCTTCCTCTGTTTCTCATACGATCCTGATTCACAACAAAAACATCATGTTCCTCTGTCTCGTGTCGATGATGTGGGAATCATTATGGCCCACCTTCGATCAGGGTCACTTCCTGTCGACTTCAACTCATTATCCAGGAAGTTGGTCTAGAGACTCCTTGTGGTACCTTGGAGCCTGCATGCCTCAATGGCAGGTTCGTCGCATTCGACGAGAGGTTTACATCATTGGCCTCCGATTGAATGATTCTGTGGGTGTTCGACGTCAGCTCATTTATTTGCACGCCGTAGATTGTACCTGTGGTACCTTGAGGACCATTGTCATTATTGGTGGTTTCTCTCGCGTCTGTTAACAGCTTTCATCATTGGCTGGTAATCAGACGATGTTCTTGCATGTTCGACTTCAGCTCACCTATTCACATGCTTGAACTTGTACTCTGTTGGGTCGAGATGGAGCGCAAGACCCTGGATTGTGTCTGTTGTAATCCAGGCTGCGATTGTGGATTATTATCATTATGTACATGACTCATTGATTGGATGGCTGCGACCATACCTGAGTCTATTGGTTTGATCTTAGTTGGATGGCTGCGCCCATACCCTAGATCCGGATTATAACATACTCTGTTTCGGATGGCTGCGTCCATACCACTTTTACATCATGTACTTGAGATATCAGTTGTATCTTTCTGCGCAGGTTTTCCGACGGCGGGCCTTCGGTTGAACATGTTCTCGTAAAGCATTTCACCCCTCTCTCTCTCGGGCCTCATACTTTAGGGGGCATCTGTTACACAGTAATTTGTCACTGTCCCTACCATTCCCCGTCCCACACAATGGAGGACCCATTTTGTGACCTGTGAACATTGTCATGCCTTGAAAACATCATCAATGCATTCCTCTAAGCATGAGCCTCATTTTCCCTTGAGACATCTCCTTGCAAAAATCATGAAAAACATCCCTTTTGGCATTGGCACGGGAAGGCAGTTCAGTACTCGCGCCAATTGGGAAAATCCTGCAAAGAGGTCGCGCTAACTGGCGCTCTGTCATAGAGCAGTAGTCGCGCCACCCAATTTAGGGACTGTTTTTTAAATAAAGATGGCGGAAGTTGAGTTCCAACAAACTCACAAACCATTGCCTATCTTGAGTTGGGAGGTTTGGCTGCAGGAGTTCTATGGAAGGGAAGTGGTTTTGCCACCTTCCATGGAACCTTCCTTGTTGATAGGGCCAATCCCATAATAATAGGGATCCCAACTCCCTCCTTCCCCATCTATAAAAGCCTGCTCAAATCCATGGCAAGCGAGTCTTGAAGTGCCTAAGCTCTGAATCTCCATATTCCCAAGAGCCTTTGTGTTGTAAAGAATCCTCTCTTTCCCTTAAGGCTGACTCAAGTAAGGAGACCATTTTCACGAGACTCTGGAGAGGTTTTCCCTTTCCTTGGCGAGCTTTGCGAGACGTGGACGACTGGAGACCCGTCCGAAGGAGACCGCGACGTCAGAACTTGGTTGTAATCTCTCTTCGCTGGTTATTTAATAGATGATTATGATTATGGTTCCACTCTGTTTTCTATCATGTTAATGTGAGTAACGTCCTTTCTGACTGATGTTTAGTTACGTATGCTGGTTTCTATGCTTGTATCTGTTCGTTTCTTCCATGTGCAGGTGTTCATCCGCGGAGATCGTGGAGGGATTGTGATCTGCCAAGGCTGAGGAACGGGGACGCTTCTTCTTCAAATCGTAGCGTTGGAATCCAGGTAGGCTCTTATCTCCAGCCTTTTCATTCGTAATTAGGAACCTGCGTCATAACATTGTTTGATTGTTGCTAGACCCCTGCTGGGCTAGTAGGGATCGCCTCTGTCCGCAGAGGGGATTTACCTCCTCAACACTTGGGTACATGAAAAGAAAAAGAGAGAAACAGAAAACCTCTTTGATACTACTGATCTGGATTTATGCAATAATGCAATAAAATATAGAAATATACATAAACACAGAGATGCAGTGGAAATAATAATTCATTTCATTAATAGAAAATAACTAAAATATGTTTATAGACGTAATGGAAATAAACTAGCGAGGGTGATGGTAGCTTATCTCTGAGAAGAGATGTGGTGGCTACATGCCTCTGAACTATGCTACGATGAGGCTCAAGGACCTATTTATTATTGAGAAACAATGGAAAACTATAAAAATCCAAAAACCTAACCCTAGGAGATGAAGCGCCAAAACTATGGACCCTGTTTTGGTAAATTGGTGTTTCAACTTCTCCGAGACGTAACTTCGGCATATGATCTCCGTTTGACATGAACCATACCTCGTTAGTTAGATATATCCGAGGATTCCAACTTTTGGTGTGAGAAACATCAGTCCACGGACCCATGTTTCTCATGGTTTTCCCAAAAAAACGTCGTTTAGGGCCTTGAAATGGCTCCAGAATTTTAGGACTAAAAAAATGCTAAAAATAGTAAGTTCAAATGGAATAGGTGGGTGGCCACCAATATCCACCTGGATCATGGCAGCTGCAATATATTTTGTTGTAGTACTTGATAGAGAAATGGAGTCTTGTTGCACAAGAGGTCCTCTTCTTTTCATAAATACTTCCTACCCAATCAGCATATGTATAGGTCTTTAATATAAATTCTCTACTCCCAGATCCATTAACTCTAGTGATGCATCTATTTACTAACACCTACGGGTTTCAGTGTAATGAAAATCATGATTCCAACAAGTGGTATCAGAGCCAAAAGTATTGAGTTCAAATCACACCCAAATCACATTGTGGGGGGGGGGGGGGCGGATTTTTGGACATTGGATATACCATCACTGCCCGTGTGGTTTGTGACATGTGCTTAATCGCCTCTCGTGGATCCATTAACCCTGGTGATGCATATGTTTACTAACACATGCAAGTTGTGGTGTAATGTCAATCATGATTCCAACAATACAAACATATATCAAAGAAAGCGAGTGGCCTTTTTGAGGTTCCATAATGAATGGCCCTAACGAAGTGGCCTTTTGGTTTGGAACTTCATAAGATTTTAAATTTTAGCATTAAAAAATTTTAAAAATATTAACGAAATAATTTTTTCCTATTTTTAACAAGGCTAAGTTATTTTTATGACTAAATATTAACTCATAATGGATTTTTTCCTTAAATACTATCTCGAATTATGTAAAATGATAACACACATATAGATTATTTAAATACATGTTATATTTTTTCATAATATTTTTCATAATATTTTAAATATTTATGTTAAGTATTTGTAAATTTTTAAGGATCCATAATTATTTTAAAGTGTACAAATCTTAGGGAATTTTACTATTTTTTAAAATCAAAGCTATGAAATGGTTGGTGGTATTTTTTTTTTAAATATTCAAATTCCTAGATATTTTATATAGTTTATAAAAACAATTGTGGGGATTCTTTTGATGGCATTGTTACTAATGTGTTGTCCTTGATGTCAACCTCGATGTTAACTTGTCACAATATGTCATCATGATGTCACATTATTGAGTGCATAATTGATGTGCCTAACTAGACCATGGATGGAGGATGTTCTTAATAATTGGTTAGGTGTTGTAGAGGCTTGATGAAGTTTGTACAGGTGTTATAAAATATTCAAGGAACTATATCAGAAGCTTAGTCATAGGTCTAATTTTAAGGATTTTGAAAAATGTGAATATTGTACAACCATATGCTACTTTTATGAAGTTAAGTCATGTATATACACAAGTTTCATGAACAAGAGTCACGTACACTACCTTACACATAGAAAATAAAAACAACCATGAGCATTTTCCATGGTAACATCCCATAGTTTTGTGTTGGAAACATCTATTTGATTCTCTCAACTATTTCCATCAACAAATCCAAGGAATTTTCATATGGTATTGGAAAGGAAAAGAGATTCTAAAAGGAGAAGGAATCAAGTAGCTAGGTGTGCATTTGCTGAGCTATTCATTGTGATTTCATTTTGAACAGGGGTGAACAAAGACACAAGGATTGAATATTAGATGGGTGTGATGAAGATTAAGGAGATAGTGTGAGGCAAAGCTAGATCTATTATTTTCAGTGACTAACAAGCATTGATCTATATGTTTCAGGGAACATATACTGAGTAATCTATAGATTTGAATGTTCTAATCTAGTGAATGGTTTATATTTCTTTGATAATGTTAGGTCCCTATATTACTAGTATAGTCCCTTATTGTTGTTAGCGTAACCCCCTTATTGTTATTATTGTACCCCTATAACCCCCATATTGTTATTATTGTGCCCTTAAATTATTATTGTTAGGTCGGCTAGGATTACATTGTGACCCCACTAGGATTACATTGTGGCCCCATGGAATACTATATATAGAAAGGAGGTTTTGTAATTTGTATCATCCAAGAATTATTCATTCATGTAATTTATTGGAGGTTGCCCCTTCGAAGTGGCTTATTTATAAGGCATTGATATCTCTTTTCTTCTATTTTTGGAGCCGGCTTCACAACATTTGGTATTAGAGCTTTGGATTCTAGTGTTTTTCTACTCCAAACAGGTCATCGTGGCATTTTCTCTATAATTTTTTTTCTACAAAGTTTCAGAAGTTGAAATTTTTAGGGTGCAAAGCCGAAATTCTGAGGAACATATTTGCAAAATTTTAGAGCTTGGTTCGTAATATTTTCGGCGATATGATCTATGGAAGTTAGGTCTTTTTGCAGGCTCCTCAATTTAATCTAAACAGGTCATCGTGGAATTTTTTCTATAAATTTTTTTATACAAAGGTTCAAAATCTGAAATTTCTAGGGCAAAAATAAAAAATCCTGAGGACACTCGTCACAAAATTTCAGATCTTGGTTTGCAATATTTGCGGAGATATGATTTGTGAAAGGTAGTGCTTTTTCAGGTTCATGAATTTCATCTCAAAGAGGTGATTGTGGGAAAATATTCATAAATCTCTCTCTGAGCATCGGATTGGAGTGCCATAAAAAGTGGTCGCAAGTACATAGACTGTAGTTTCTTTTCTATCAATTTCAGAGCTAAAAGATGAAACATTGACACGTGGCAAGTCATACAAGTTCACTCTACTGAACCAGTCCATAATTAGGTCATTGTGGGAGATTGGACATAACTTTTCCTTGGAGAATCCAAATCAAGTTAGACCTATGGAATTTGAAAGATAATTTAGAAGGATACCTCAGTGCTGAATTTCAGAAATTGAAGAGCCACAATCACAGAGATAATCCAGTTTCAATATCGAGCTCCTCAAAATAAAGAAAGAGGCATGTATTTGTTTTTCCAAATTTCATAAGTCTTGTTTGAAGAATCATTTTGAATTGATTCCAAGGGCATATTGTAGAATATGTATCAGTATTGGGTTCTAAAAAATGCCCCGTAAAAATAATTCAACACCCATTAAGCCTTCAGAAGGCTCTACTATGACTCATGAAGATGAAGAATTGCAACATGATCTATCAAAATTACAAGAGCAAGTGCACAAAATTTCGCTCTCACAAAGAGAAACAAAAAATTAAATGGAAGTTTTGAAGAAAGGCATGGAAGCGAAGATGGATGGTTTGAAGAATAATATGGATTTTTTGAAGAAAGGCATGGAATCTAAGATAGATTGCATAAAAGTTGGCATGGAATCTAAGATGGATGAGATGGAAGCTAAGATTGATGAAAAAATGAAAGACAACATGGAAAACATGAAGAATGATCTAAAAGCAGACATGGAAGGTTTGAAAAAGTTGATACAAGAAATTTTTCCTAATGGCGAAAAGATAGTAGAGGAAACTCATGATGAGAACAAAATAAATGTTAATCGTGACTTGTAAACTCTAATGTTGGCGGAAGAACCACCATATTCAAAAATGGATGAGACTATGGAAAGGATCCTATAACATTTGGATATACAGATGAACCAAAAACTGGTCTCAATATTCTTAAAAAACACAAAGAGTACGCATTACAGCTTTACATTAGACAAAGTATTTTATGGGCATGATGTATCTTTCTCACACAAAAAGTGTCATGATCGATTTTCACAAAGGAGAAATGATAGCACATTATGAGGATACAAAGAGCAAAACCTTCTTTAGCCAATTGATAAATCTCAAACAAAAGGGTTCAACGATGGAGCACATTAAGGACTTCAAAAAATCGAATATAAGGGATGACATTATTCAGGAGGAACACGAGTTGATCCCTATTCATAAAATTACTTTAAAGGGATAACATCCAACATGAAGTTCACATTTGAACGATTCATTGGAGAAGGCATCCGAGGTTGGCAAGAAAAATTGAATGTAAAAATTGTAGAGCAAGGAAACTGCTCAATTCTATAAAGAAGGGAGTGTTGCTATGCCTATGTTTTTTTTTTTTTTTCCACAACCTACAAGGTTGTCACCACAAAAATTGGAAAAAAAAAGAGAAAAAGGGCTTTGCTACAACTGTGATAGCGAATACACTATAGGTCATAAGTGTGCTGAGAAGAAATTATTTTACATAGATTGTGAAGAGGAGGAAGAAAATGAACAAGAAACTTCAAAAGAAGAGGATATACACCAGGAACCAACCCTAAAAGAAGAAGAAATGAGTTTATCCATATCGTGTAATGCATTGGCAGGAATTACTACTCCTAAAACTCTCAAGATATAAGCACATATCAAGAAGAAAAAGCAATAGTGTTGATTGATTTAGAGGAGGTAGCACCATGATTTTATTCATTGTAAGGTAGCCAAGGAATTGAATTGGTTCCTATACCCAGCACCAGAATGTCAAGTGATGGTTCTAAATGGATGAACTATAAATTGTTCTGGAAAACACCATAATATCAAGTTAACCATGGGGGAATATGTATTGAATAGTCCAATACTTTCCATTCCAATGGGAGGTGTTGATATTGTACTAGGAGTACAATGGTTGCAATCTTTCGGGATGGTAGCTTTTAATTTTCAAGAAATTTTCTTGAAATTGTTTTCGGAAGGAAAGGAAGTTCAATTACATGGTATCTTAGGGAAGCTAGGAAAGATAATAATCTATAATTTCATGAAAAATCTTCTAAAGAAAGAACAACGAGGTGTAATTTCACAATTATGCACACTAGAAGTTTCAAAATCAAAATCATCTATTTCTCCAGATCTCTAAAAATTCTTGGACAATCATTCCAAGGTGTTTGAAACTCCCAAAGGACTCCCACCTATTCATGATCATGATCATGCTATTCATTTTATTCAAGGAAGTGTTCCTCCAAACATTGAACTTATAGATATTATTATGTCCAAGAAGCAGAATTGAACATATGATTGCATAAATGTTAGGCGGGTATAATTCAACCTAGTCAAAGTTCTTTCTCTACTCACAGTAATTTGAAGGATCAATTTGCATGTATGATTGAGATTATAGAAGCCTAGCCGACCATTAAGAATAATTTCCCATTCACATGATTGATGAATTATTGGATGAATTACATGGAGCAATTTATTTTACCAAGTTAGATCTTCATTTAGGGTATCATCAAATTAGAATGAAGAATAAAGATATTCTGAAAACAACATTTCAAACTCATGAGGGTCATTATGAATTTTTTGTCATGCCTTTTGGCCTTACCATTGCATCTTCTATATTTCAAAGGTTGTGAATTCCATTTTCAAACCCTTACTTAGAAAATTTGTGTTAGTATTTTTTGATGTTATACTAATCTACAGTTGGTCTTGGAAGGATCATGTTCAACATGTTGATAGGGTGCTCAAAATATTGGGGGAGAAACAATTATATGCAAAAAGCTCCAAATGTTTCTTTGGAGTACAAGAGGTGGAATATCTGGGTCATATTGTATCTCACAAGGGTGTTAAGGTAGACCCTAACAAAATTAAATCCATTAAGGAATGGAAAGTCCCTACAACCATAAAGCGATTGTGAGGATTCTCGGAGTTAAGGTGTGTCTGGGATTTGTTTAAAATTATGGGACAATAGCGGCACCACTAACAACATTATTGAAGAAATATGCATTTTCATGGACTCTGACAACTGGTGTGAGCATCTTAAAGCCAATGTGCCCCTCACAGTCTTAGCTATAGTCTTGAGAAAAAACTTTATTGGATTTTGCAAGGAAATGGAGAGATTGGTGTTGTTTTGTCAGGAAGGAATACCCATTGCTTTGAAAGTCATCCAATCAAAGGAAAGTATTTATAAGAACCTATTTATGAGAGGGAAATATTGTAATGCTTGCTGCTTTGAAGAAATGGTGAACTTACCTAATGGGAGAACACTTCAAGGTAAGAGGTAGTCAGATAGATATGACATTTTTGGTCAAAAATTTACTCTTAGGAAGAGCAACAAATGGGTCACAAAGATGTTGGGTTATGAATTTGAAATAATATACAAAAAAGGAAAGCTTAATGTTGTTGCAGATGCACTCTCAAGAAAGAATGAAGAGGTGGAAGCATTGCTTTGTGCCAATTCTATTATCCAACTAGATTGGATAACCGAAGCAAGAGATGAATGGAAGAAGGACAAAGATGTATGGACACTCATTCAAAAGTTGCAGCAAGATCCTAGTACATCTGATACATGTAGTTGGAAAAATGATTCCTTATGGTACAAAGATATATCTTGTAAGAATTCCCAATTAAAAAATAATATTTTGGGTGCACACATCTCCCTTTAAGGACTTGCTAGGCCACCAAAAAACTTACCACACGGGGTGAAAGTTTTTTGTGATGTGTAAATCTGATATTCCTTGGCTTGCTTAAAGCGGAATATTTTTTTTGTATTGTGAGAATGATTGAGACAATTAAGACCTGGGACTTCTACAGCCTTATCCATTCCAAGTCAGTATTTGGGAGGAGATTTCAATGGATTTATCACGGAGTTTACCTAAGTGCAAAGGAAAAGAGGTATACATGGTGACAGTTGATGGAGCCTGTAATGCTTGCCTTTCTTTGTTCTCATACATTTAAAGCAAGTACAATTGCTACTACATTTATGGACACAATTCAAAGGCTACATGGAAACCCAAGGGTTATTGTGAGCGACAGAGATCCCATTTTTACTGGAAATTTTTGGACGGAGTTATTTCTTATTTGGGTGCTCAATTAGCTCATATCTCATCTTATCATCCTTAATATGATGTTCAAACTGAGATAGTAAATAAATGTTTGGAAGAATATCTTCATTGTTTTTTATCTGATAAACAAACACAATGGGTCAAGTGGTTACCTCTCGCTGAATGGTGGTATAACACTTCCTTCCATCTGTGAGAAAAAATGACCCCATTTATGGCACTTTATGGATATCCATCAACCACATCCATCATCATATTTAAGAGAAAATTCAAAGGTTCAAGCAGTGGAAGATCACATCGAGCATCAACAAGAAGTTCTCCAACTCTTAAAGGACAACATGAATTTGGCACAAAATCGAATGAAACAACATGCAGATCAACATCGCAGCGAGAGAATTTTTGATGTAGGAAACTAGGTATTTTTACGGCTACAAACATACAAACAAATGTCCCTTAGCAAGCTAAGAAGGATAAAATATTATCTCCAAAGTAGTATGGTCCTTACAAGGTGTTGCAAAATATTGGTACTATGGCATACAAATTGAAGCTTCCTGCTTCTTCACGAGTGCATCCAGTTTTCCATGTTTCATGCTTAAAGAAGGTTATAGGTGAAAATCTTCCAGTTCAAAAAATATTGCCAAAGCTTGATGAGGAAAGAAAAATCATATTGGAACCTAAAGAAATCACGAAAACAAGAACTCGACAGCTATGGAATCAATCAATTTCAGAGTATCTCATCCAGTGGAAGAACTTACCCACTGAAGATTCTACATGGGAGGATGAGAATTTTATAAAAAAGCACCCAGAGCTACTCAAGCATTGAGAACAATAGTTTTTTGAAGGAGAGGGGCATGTTAGGTCCCTATATTACTAGTATAGTCCCTTATTGTTGTTAGTGTAACCCCCTTATTGTTATTATTGTACCCCTGTAACCCCCATATTGTTATTATATTGCCCTTAAATTATTATTGTTAGGTTGGCTAGGATTACATTGTGGCCCCATGGACTCCTATATATAGAAAGGAGGTTTTGTAATTTTTATCATCCAAGAATTGTTCATTCATGTAATGTATTGGAGGTTGACCCCTCGAAGTGGCTTATTTCTAAGGCGTTGATATCTCTTTTCTTCTATTTTTGGAGTTGGCTTCACAAAAAATAACCTGTGATATTTATTTAGGTTTATTTTGTCTATGAAATAACCAATGCACATATCTAATAGTAGTTGAAGGAAGTTTTATGACAAAAATAATTTGTTGTTGTGTCTATCAATATGGGGAATATGGTTAATTGTAGATCCGAGTATTGAGAATGTGTTTGCATAATAGTTGTGATTTGTTGCAGAAATGTTTAATGATTAATTATCTAAGGTTTTAGTGTTTTTTATGTTCCTTAATAATACATACATATGCAGTATAAGTTAAAAAACCTTGATTAATGTTGACGATTTTTGTTGACTATGGTCACTTTTTCTGATTAGTTGAAGAATGTCAGAACTTGATGAAGTCATTGTGATGTATGGTTTACTTACAAGGTTTGATGAGAGGCATCAACATAAATATGTGATATTTATACATGGTTAGTCTATATATACATGTATTTATTATATGACAGTTGTATATATATTTCGATGGAAACTGTGCTGTATGAAAAAAATTGTTCCACATGTTGTATGCAAAGAAAAGGATAGAGGCTTATGGATCTAATGTTATTGTTTTTATTTTACTAAAGCTAATGTTATTGTCACCATGGTTTCCTATTGATGATACTAATTTGATTTTGCTGCCATTAGATATTACATTAGTGGTGGCATGGATGAGTTTGATCTTAGAAATTGGGAAATGTTGATTACAAATATTTTGATTTGATATTGGACAATGTTTGGCTTGGTTCGTGTTTTTGATATTTGGCTTGGTATCTTAGTATTCAACTATTCAGTTTGACCATATTTGTTTGACTAATGTTTTGTTTCAAAGACCTTGTTTGTATTCAATAATTGAGCATAATGGTTCGTATGGGTCCAGTTTGAAAATTTGATGAAACATGGCCTACAATTTTTTATGTGTGTTTGAGTCAGATGGATCCAGTGTGAAATATCTTGAAACATGGTCCACAAAGGTGCTAAGGATTGGATGCTTTAGTGAGTGATTAGGAGCTTCCTTCCAGTGGTATTCACTAAAATTGATGAGGGATTAGGAGATTCCTTCTAGTAGGAGTTGGTAAACTTGATCAGGAAGTAGTAGCTTCCTTCCAGTTAGAGATAGAGAATTTGTGGAGGTTGTAGCCTCCTGTAGGTAGAAGCCTGCGTGATGGTAAGAGCCTGCGGTAGTACAATATGTAAGAAGATTTTATTTATGATAAAAAATAAGAAGACAACTATGAAAACAACGACGGTTTTCTCGCAATTTGGGTTCCACCTAAAAATCATGTTTTCCCTATGTGTTGATGCATTGATTATGTGTTATGGTTTATATGATCTTATGTTGAATATTGCTCATGGTTACTACATAATGTATAAGTAATGAAATAATGATTGATGAAATATGTAAACATCAAGTAATTTTCATATACGTTATTTGTGTTCATTAAAAATACGTACACATGCAAGTTGGTTGAAGGGAAGTCGTGTATAAAATTTTAAACGTGCAATTGAATATTAATTGAAATGAAATACTGATCCACCCCCTGACCCCCCTCTCTGTATTTAAAACAACGGGTATCAGAGCATGTATCTATAGTAAATATTAACTGGTTAAGAGTAGATCAAAGACCATGGGAAGTAAACAAAAGAAGAAGGAAACACAAAAGAAGAAGTCAGTTAAAGACAATTATGGAATTATCATCAATTATAGATCAAGGAAAAACAATATTGAAACAAGTCAAAAAAATTTAGATTTAGAAGCACCCTACCTTTTTCTAATCAATGATGATGAAGACAATGATTAGGAATTACAAGGCACTGGATTTGTTTTTAATTGTATACGTCATGAACATTGCATGAATTAACTCCCATTTCCTTGCTCATGTAGTGAAGATGTTCATGAATCAACTGAGACTGTATTTTTTAGTAGAAGTGGAAGTAATAATTTTGTAGAAAAATGATATTAAAAACTAATGACCCTATAAGCTAAGATTGAAAGGGTCACAACTGAGAATATAAACCATTGAAAGTTATTACAAATTTTTGATGAAAAGGAATTTACCTACAAAGAATAAATTATTAGATTAAAAACTCAGCTGGAAGAAGGAAGAAAAATTAAAGAAGAAATGAGGAAGAAGTATGTGGAAAGGGAAGGTAAGTGTCAAATATTGGAGGATTAAGTAGCTTCATTGAGAAATGAAATTAGAAAGAAAATCTCCAAGCTACAAAAGGCAACGAGAACTGAAGAAGGTGCAAAAATCAAGGAGCTTAAAGAAAGAACCAGTTATTGTGAAGCACTTGAAACATAGATCATCTCTCTCAAATCTGATCTTGAAAATTCAAACAAATGATATGAGGAAATACTTAAATTATTTTAGTAACAAGAAAATAATATTAAATAAGATATCATCTAGTTAAGAGAACAATTGGAAAATATAGGAGGATAAAAAGAGGTTGAGGTAAGCATATTAGAAGGTAAATTAGCTGAAAAAATAAGCAATTGATATTTCAAGATAGATCTAAGATATTGGATAATATTCTTAACAATCAAAGGTCTCTCTCCATTAAATTAGGGCTTGGTTTTCATGAAACTGTCTAGGGGGAATCCAACTCACAATTTTGGGCTATCACTTTTGAGGATAACAAAGCAAAGTCTGAAAATATTGATAATGAATTAAAAATTCAACAAAATAAGCAACCAAGAAAAGTGAATTCTCAAAGTAAATCATTCTCCCCCAATAAGTATGACATAAATAGAAACTAAATTCCATTCACTCTCTCTTAATAATTGCTATTGAATGTTTTATCTATCAAAACCTTGGTCACATTGCAACAAATTACAGAAGCAGATTGCTCAGACCCCAAGCAAAAAATGTCTCCATAAGAAGATCACCAGTTCCTAGGTATTCAGATTTCTTTAAATGGTACTATTTTACATGTCATTAATTTGGTCACAAATTGATTGATTTCAGTTCATATAGAAATAATAGAAATATGAAGCATAAGTATTATGATTATTTTGTCCCCTTCTCTAGTCACATAAGGTGTTATACATGTAATAAATTTTGACATGTAACAAAAAGATATAGAACCAAGCTGGAAAATTCATCTAAACATTTCAAAGAACAAGTAGAGCCTATCCAAGACAACCAATTGGATAAGAATTCAGTTATACCACGAGAATATGGATCCGTCAACATGCATCATGTTAAGAAAGAAAAAGAGAAACAATTAAAGTGTGACCTTGATATGTGCACAATAGAAGAAGGAGATAAGTGGTATATAGACAGTGGATGCTCTCATCACATGTCTGGATGTAAGCACAAATTTATCTCTCTCAAGAAATAAAAATGTGATAAAGTAATTCTTGGAAACAGTGCACTGACAAAGGTATTAGTAAAAGGTAGTGTTGATCTTGATGTTAAAAATATATAAGCGACTAATGTATTGTTTGTTGGTGGGCTAAAGCAGAATATTTTGAGTGTAGTTCAAATATATGATAAAGGAAATGTTGTTATATTTACCTCAATAGGATGAAAAATTATAGAACAAGACACTATAAAGTTTATTACAAATAGGATCAGAAATGTAGACAAAGTTTATGCACTAAAGAAAAATACAACCATAAATAAGAGGTCTAGTTCCTCTTCTTCAGATTCAGAGCAAAGGAATATAGTCCCCACTACAGTCTATTTATAAAAGGACTTTAGAAGTGTATGTGGAGTAGATGATAGCTTGATAACAGTCAAGTCAACGTGATTATCAATGCATGATCTTAGGGGGAACATATTCTATGCTTCCAATGATTCATTGTTGGCATTATGGTTTCTTGGGAACTACTTATCTAACATTGGTTTATCACATGATGTTGATATATGATCAGTTCATGATTATTTCTACTATGGTAACTATTATTACATTTGTTCTTCAATTTATTTCTTACTATTAGAAGAGTTATATGTTGTTGTCACTATGTCACGATTCATGTTGGTTGATAATCAATATTTTGTTGCTCGGTCCTATTCCACTTAATGTTTTGTGATGTTGTAGGTCTTCCTTGACTTAACATATGTTGTTGATGAGTCTCTTGGAAAGAAATCAATGTGATATCATATGTTATTGTTGGTGGACGTCTTGAATGTTTATCATGTAAAAAGAAGATAACATGTATAAGTATGTATCATAATATTTTGGTGTTTGTATCATGAAAAGATCCATGTTGTAAACCTTGTAAAATTCAATCATGTATGGGTTGTTGGGAATCAAAGTCATGTCATGTATTTAAACCCATTTCTTTTGGTGATTGATGTAAAATTTGGTTCATATAGTCATTGGTTGATGATATTCATGCGTAGAAAAGAAGTCTGTACTAGTCATATTTACTTATGTACAACCATGTATTTGTTTCATAAAGCCTTATACTTACATTTCATATCACTAGGTCCATTATATACTCTTTAAGAACATGGTCAATATGAGATGTTATGTGTTTATTAGAGTTATATCTTGCATCAAATATTTTTGTTTCACATAAGTGAATCAAACTTATAATGTTGAGAATGTCAGGGGGGGGTACTTCTGTAATCTTGGTTTTTCCCTTTTCCATTGATGTCAAAGGGGGAGACAAGGACTTGGTGTTTTGTAGGAGATTGGATTCAAGTCCAAAGGGGGGTATTTTTTTCATTATGAATAATGTTGTGTCCTTGATGTAAGCCTAGATGTCAAATTGTCACAATATATCATCATGATGTCTCATTATTGAGTGTAGAACCAATGTGCCTAGCTAGATAGTAGATGGAGTATATTCTTAATAAATGGTTAGGTGTTGCAAAGGTTTTTTTGAAGTTTTTACAGGTGTTACAAAACATGGGAAATGTATTGGAAGATTAGTCATAGGTTTTTAATGAGATTGAAAAATGTGAAGATTGTAAAACCATATGCTACTTCTATGAAGTAAAGTTAAATACATACATAGGTTTCATGAACGAGAGTCACATACATGACCCTACACATGGAAAATAAAAACTATGATCATGTTCCATGGTAATATCCCATGATGTTATGTCCAAAACATCTATTTGATTCCATTAACTATTCCCATCAACAAACCCAAGGGATTTTCCTATGGTATTGGAAAGGAAAAGTGATTATAAAAGGAGAAGAATATCAAGCAGTTGGGTGTGCATTTTCTAAGCTATTCATTGTGATTTGTTTTGGAACAAGGGTGAACCAGGACACAAGGATTGAAGATCAAATGGGTGTGGACACAAATTAACGAGATAGTGTGAAGCATAGATAGAACTGTTATTTGTAGTGAATAACACGTGTTCAACTATGTGTTGTATGGGTAAGATACTAAGTAATATATATATATTACTTAATTTAAACGATAAGTATTTATTTCTATATTGTATATGCTTCCATTGAATTATCTCTTATGTTTATATTTTATTTATGAATTATATGTAATTCTACATGCTTAATACTTTGTTGAGTATATTATATGTTTCATATCATGTAAATGCATGAAAAATGAAAAATTAAGGTCCAAGGGTACCCGAATGGCATAATTAAGCTTGGTGTAGTAACTAGGTTATGAAAAATAGAATTTATTAGTAATCTAGCTTATGTTGTAACCATGGTGCACATAATTGCACATGGTATTAGAGATATTATGGACAAGTTAACATAAAATTAAAATTTATAGTATGAGAGGTAGAGTTTAGTAGTAATTCACCTCAGCCTGGGAATGTAACACCCCCAAGATTACCACCATGTATATTTGTACATATTACGAGTAGGATGAAAAGTTATGATTTTTTTTGGGTCTATGTGCATATGTGTGTATATATGTTTTTTAGGCTTGCATGCATGTATAACCTATTTATGCTAGAGTTCCTTTGTGATTTGAGGTCAGTGAGATTATGTGCTAAAAAGGTTAACAAACCTAGGTATGTAATATTTAATCACTCGTATTAATAAAAATACACATTTTTTGTATACCAAGTCAAAGAAAAGAGATAGAGGACTAGGACGCCATGAGAGGAAAATGGGGCTAAGGACTAAGGGATGGGGACATAATCCAAGGGAATAAGCTAAAAATGAAATTAAATCCTAAATTAAATATGGACATGATTTTTTTCCTAAGTTCACAAGGAGGGGGGAACAAATATCAAAGAGCTGGGGAGAGGGCTTTTTGACGTACCACTTGTCATGAAAGGGCACATTCATATATAAAATGAATATTCAGTGCAATTTTCAATGGATGCTTCTCATTTAGTTCTACCACTATGAATGCTATACTTGCTTAGAGAGGGGAGGTTACCATGTGTAATTATTTGACCCTATGGATGTTAGGTGGATTTGGTTGTGTGGATAGGTTTCCCTAGTGTGGGGCTTAGTGGGCTTCTATAGGTTGTTGTGGGTACATGGAACTCCTAGAGCCAAAAGGATTTAATACATTTTAGTTGGATTGTGTTGGATCATTATAAGGGTAGTGGCATAACTTGAGGGACTTTGGGTCCTAATAAATGTGTGCATTGTGTAGAGTTGTATAGGATGATTGGGTATGAGAGATTGTATGTGGGAATTTTTTGGATTTTGTTTTCTTCACCTAACCATGTTTTGTGTTCACTACATGACAATTGTGGGTTCTAGGTGAACCTTTTCCTCGGTGGATTTATATCCCCATATCAATTTCCAATGAGAAATATTTTGGTGTATTTACTTTTTATGTAATTCCTTTTTAGGGAAAACTTTAAGGGCTAGATTTCATTTCAACTAATTTTCGATTCCACATTCAAAATTTTATATGTGAATTCCCTTCGATCAACTTACGTGTGTACGTGTTTTTAATGAACACAAATAGTGCATATGAAGATTGCTTTATTTTTATAGGTTTCATCAATCATTATTTCATAACTTATGCATTATGCATCAGCCATGAGAAATATTCAACATGAGATAATATAAACAATAACACATATAATCAACGCATCAAAAAAAATGGGCATGAATATTTTTAGGTGGAAAACCAAATTTGGAGAAAACCATTGCTACTGCCATCTATGTCTTAATTTTTTATTATAAATAAAATATTCTTACATCTTGTTCTAGTGTGGGCTCTTAGCAACATGTAAGATCCTACCTATAGGAGGCTACAACCTCCACAAATTATCTAGCTCCAATTGGAAGGAATCTACTGCTTCATGATCAAGTTTACCGACTCCTACCGGAAGGAATATCCTACTCCCTCATAAATTTTAGAGGCTACCACTAGAAGGAAGCTCTTACTCCATCACTAAATGCTCCAACACTTAACACCTTTGTGGACCATCTTTCATAATCTTTCAAAATGGATCCAAATGACTCAAACAAAAATCAAAACATGTAGGAGAGGTTTCATCAAATTTTCAATCTAGACCCACACCAACCATTATGCTTTGATTAGTGGATACCAACAAGCTCTTTGAAACCAAACACTGGTCAAAAAAATATGGTCAAATTGAAAATTTGAATAGCATGATACCAAGCCAAATATCAACAAAATGAACAAAGCCAAACATTGTCCAATATAGTGTCAAAATATTTCTAATCAACACTGCCAAATTCCAACCTCACACTCATCAATGAAACCATTAATGGCATATCACTTTTGGCATAAAAATCATAGTAGCATAATCAATAGGAAACCATGAGGATAATAACATTAGCTTCAATAAGATACAAACAACAACATCAAATTCATAAGCCTCTTTCATCTACCCTACATACAACTTCTGCAAGAACCTTTGTCGTACAAAACGATGTCAATCAGAAAATATACATGACTGTCATTTAAGAAACCTACGTATATATGCACTACCTATATAGAATACCTGCATATAGATCTCAATTCATTATGTTCATGCTTCTCATCAAACCCTGGTAGTAAACCATACATCACAGTGACTTCATCAAGTTTTTGCATTCATCAACCAATCAAGATAAGTGACCATACTCAACAACAATAAAAAACATTAATAAAGGTTTATTAACTCATAATGAATACATGACTATTAAGAAGAATAATCGAATATGTAATCCTATACAACTCCACACAATGCACACATTTATTAGGACCCAAAGTCCCTCAAGTTATGCCACTACCCTTATAATGATCCAACACAATCCAACTAAAATGTATTAAATCCTTTTGGCTCTAGGAGTTCCATGTACCCACAACAACCTATAGAAGCCCACTAAGCCCCACACTAGGGAAACCTATCCACACAACCAAATCCACCTAACATCCATAGGGTCAAATAATTACACATGGTAACCTCCCCTCTCTAAGCAAGTATAGCATTCATAGTGGTAGAACTAAATGAGAAGCATCCATTGAAAATTGCATTGAATATTCATTTTATATATGAATGTGCCCTTTCATGACAAGTGGTACGTCAAAAAGCCCTCTCCCCAGCTCTTTGATATTTGTTCCCCCCTCCTTGTGAACTTAGGAAAAAAATCATGTCCATATTTAATTTAGGATTTAATTTCATTTTTAGCTTATTCCCTTGGATTATGTCCCCATCCCTTAGTCCTTAGCCCCATTTGCCTCTCATGGCGTCCTAGTCCTCTATCTCTTTTCTTTGACTTGGTATACAAAAAATGTGTATTTTTATTAATACGAGTGATTAAATATTACATACCTAGGTTTGTTAACCTTTTTAGCACATAATCTCACTGACCTCAAATCACAAAGGAACTCTAGCATAAATAGGTTATACATGCATGCAAGCCTAAAAAACATATATACACACATATGCACATAGACCCAAAAAAAGTCATAACTTTTCATCCTACTCGTAATATGTACAAATATACATGGTGGTAATCTTGGGGGTGTTACATTCCCAGGCTGAGGTGAATTACTACTAAACTCTACCTCTCATACTATAAATTTTAATTTCATGTTAACTTGTCCATAATATCTCTAATACCATGTGCAATTATGTGCACCATGGTTACAACATAAGCTAGATTACTAATAAATTCTATTTTTCATAACCTAGTTACTACAACAAGCTTAATTATGCCATTCGGGTACCCTTGGACCTTAATTTTTCATTTTTCATGCATTTACATGATATGAAACATATAATATACTCAACAAAGTATTAAGCATGTAGAATTACATATAATTCATAAATAAAATATAAACATAAGAGATAATTCAATGGAAGCATATACAATATAGAAATAAATACTTATCGTTTAAATTAAGAACCTAACCAATAACAATTACATAAAAACATACATGATTGGATTCACTATTGAATTCAATCTAAAATTTGACAAAAGTGGTCTTACCAATGATGATGTTGTTAAGCCAGTGGAATATCACACTTTATGGGAAACTTTTAGATACTCTTACAGATGGTTTAACTATGCATATTGAAAAGTAGTGTGCATTTTCCCATTCCTCCTATCTTATTTCATGGTTGAAGGATCTCAAAATGAATCCTTAGGGAATTTTTAATTAATTTTTTGTATAGAAACAAATGTGTCTTATACAACCACGTGAAGGTCTTCTCAGTGGCATATTTATGATGGCCCATACGGAAATATGAACCTGTCCCTTTGCACAACACTCATCATGCCACTTGATAACCATGAATGCTCCAAGCATGAAATATGACAGATTGGAGATGTTCCATTATTTTTTATATTGAATAACCTATAAAGTTAAAGAATTCATGTGTGTGCTTGTATTGAATAATTGGTCACTTTATATAACAATAAATGAGCATAAAAACTATTTCATTATTATATTTTTAGTTCAAACCAATTGTATAATGTTATAACTCAAAGTGTCACCATCCAAGTCCTCCATAGCCCAAAGGGGCACCTCCTTGGGTTCATTAGATAAAGACATCATAATGAAGACTATAATGCATAAAAAAAATCCATGGAAACTCTGTAAAAGATAAATATATGCTCATTCAACACACCTATAACACTGGAAACAAGAGTTTTATACCTAAAAATGTTATTTTTGGCCTAACAGGGAGAGTTGAAGCACTCAACAAATTTCTAGTTACACAGAAAAAGAGAGTTGAAGTGACAGTGTGAATGAAAACGAAGAAAATGTCAAAGTTGATCGATTTTAGAAGATAAGGATGAAAGGGAAATATCAAAAATGGACAAAAAAGTCTCTAAATGAATTTTAATCACTCCTCCAATCCATATATAAAAGTAATTCCCTCCACGGAATAAAGGGAGGAAATTTTATACAAAAAAATTATATTGGACTAATGCCCTATGTTCCCCTTGAAATAAGATGCATAATATTGTGTGCGTTGACAATGATTTGTGGTGAGAGGAGGGACATGGAAAAATGAATACGAAGGGAGAAACTTCTATGCTCTTTCATGGTATAATAAAAATAGTCCCCCCCCTCGCCATAAACACATTTTAATTTAATGTTAAATATATTTATATCTGGGATTTATTGCACTAATGCCAATGGGAATTGCAAGAGAATATATATTTTTCGTGTCGTTGTTTATGTATGGGTAACATGTGTAAGAAATTTAGGAGTGAACATATTTGGAACAACTACCTCATGCTTCATCAAATATACACCTTCCTGAATAATGTGAACATCTAGTCTCTCTATTTATTATTTATTTTAATGCATATGTTTGATAGATTAGGGGTTAAGTAGGTTGGGAACTTGTTTTCTGTGAAAGGCCTTGGGCAAGACTATGGGTTTAAAGTACCTTGACCCTGCAAGGGAAATTTTCTAAAATATAAATAGCAAATCCACTCAGGAGTCATAGAGGATAATTTTTCACAGTATTTGTTTATTCATCCAATGGATTTTGTTTGCTTTATTTATTTTTAATAGTCATTAGGAGTCTTATGGAGATATTTTTTGATGCTTTGTGCTTGAAAAACTCTAAAGTGGGCCAAAACCCTTTCAACTGTCCTTTGCATTGATGCAAAAATGACCCACATTTGCTTCAACCCCAAATTTATTTACCTCTAGGCACTAAGCATAATAATCAATGCAACGTGGCCCTATGACCAATCATCAAGTCAAATGACACTAGTCACATTTTGGATCAGTAAGAAAACCTCCCTCATTTACTCCTAAGAACTTCACAATCCCAAGAGTTTGAGACTGAGAGACGGAATTGCAAATGATTTTTTTATGTGCTCACGTTGTTAATTAATAGATTCACACAATAGGATATCGATGGTGGTAACTTGGTAGTCTTAGGTGTAAAGAGCTTGTTTTCCTAGCAATAAATCACTCAACGGTATTAATGGTAAAGAGTTGGGTGGTCTTAGTGCTATGGATTTGGTGGCATGATAATGAAAACCCTTATCCAAAGGCCCCAAAGCTGTAAAAAATAAATTCTCAATGGTTGAAAAATTCTATCTCTATGGGATCCATATAGAAATTCAAGCCTTGTTCCTCTATTGCTATGTCTGGTTAAATTTCACACTTCTTTTCACTATTTTTTCGTAAAATTCCTAGTATATGGATTCCTCTATGAATCCATCAATTGGTCCTACAATAGTTTTCAATATTATACATATGCAGGGATTGTAAAACATACATGAATTTAATGTTGATTCAATTATATTAAAACTAGAAGGAAAAGCGAAACATGTGAATCATATATTCATGTTGTTAGAAACAATGGAAACCAAGACACTACTAAGAGTGGGGGGGGGGTGAATAAGTAGTCTGGCTAAATTATACAAATATTCACAAATTTCACTTTTTAACCATTTTAAGAATTATTCATGGATTTAAAAAAAATTCAATAACATAGAACATAACATCATATACATCAAGCACATGAGAAACACATATATAATACACTAATATTCCTTGTTATTACAAGCTTCAACTTGATTACACCATTGCCCCACAAGATACCACTTACAAGTTTATCAGCTGCTACTGAAAGTAAATTTTATCCCTGCTCGTTTATCATCTACCACTTAAAAGGACTGTTGCCCCTGCTTGTTTATCAATATTTGATGAAAGGGACTCTTTCCCCTACTTGTTTACTAGCACCCACTAGAAGAATATACCGCCCATAATTTACAAGCTAGCACTTTCCACCCTTGTTGATCCATCTTTCATCCATTTTCAAAATTAGATCAATAGGCCACCTATGTCAGAATCAAATAAATATTTCTCACTTCTATTGATCACCAAATACACCATACAAACACCTTCAAAAATCTCTGATTACTGATGCAAACACGTTAAAAAATATTTGATTACTAATACAAAACATCAATAAGATCACCTTTTACAATTTCTTATTACTGAAAAAATCATGCGCTAGTAACACGAACACCAATCACCAATGCACTTATTTTCATATTTAAGAACACCTTTCAGATACTAATATTAGTATTTGATACACCTCTAATTCATACCGTCATTATGCATCATTCTACACCAACAAATCTTACCCAAACACTCACTCATTCACCACAAGATTCTGCTACTCAAATTCCTCCTTTAAATAATTCTTGATTGGTATTTAGTTAACTTGTTTTCTTATCTGTTGCATGGATTTATCTATTTTTTTCCCATTTTATGTTCAATTTATTCTTTTAATTCCACTCTTAACTTCTCAATATCTGATTTGAAGTTATGGGTTCAATTTCTAAATAAAAGTCCCGATTTTAGCAATTCTAGCTTTGTTATAGGATTTAACTGGGACTTTCTAATTTGGAGAATCTCTAGTTTTATCCAAACTGCTAAATCTACCTCTTAAATATCTTTTCTTCTATCCATGTATTTAACACTCTTCTTTGCTATTGTGTTTGGCTTAACTTCCAACTTTGTTGCCAACCTGTTCATGCACTTTAGCACTTTTCTATGTTTTTATTTAACTCTTGAATGTGCCACTTAATTGTCATTGTGCTAGTGTTTTTGTGGAAATGGAGTACCAAATAACACCTCCTTAATATTTGGTTGTTCCATACAAAGGATCACAGAGATAATTGGTGTTATTAGTGGATAAAATTAAATAAAACAAATAATTGCAAATAGTGAAAACAATGCATCTACAAACATGAACTTAAACAAAAGAGACAAATACAGACAATGCTCAATGGAGCAACAAGTCAACACAATAATGGAAAAAGACTCCATTTATTGACTTCTTGTGGTAGAAGAATACAATAGAATACTAAAAATAGTTGTAGAGAATCCTTTGAGCTATGGTGCTCAAATATTCTCAACAAGGAGGTCCCTTTACTCAGTCTCTTTGCAAGCTTTTCCTCTCTCTCAAAAGAAGTGTGAAGACTCTCCAATGGTGGACTGTTATACTGTCACTAAGATGTTGGATTTCTTAGAAGCAATATGGCCAACATGATAGCACTCTCACTTTATTTGCTTCAACAATGAAATATTGGGTTTCTTCGATAGTGATTTGGCCAGCATAATAATGTCTCATTTTTTTCTCTTCCCACGGCTTGTTTATATAAAAAAAATTGAACCCGTCTTCCCTCCCTTGGTTCAACAGTGATAGTGACCCAAGAGTAGGAGAAGATGATTTCATTCATGGTTTCATATCTTCAGGGAAACATCAAGTTGGTTGTCCTTGGTTGGCCATGTCATGGAATCTCCTCCCCAAGTGTGGGAAGTGGTCTCGGAATGCTGAGTTTTCCCTTCCTTCGACTGGGTGGCTTTCAAAGGAAAAGTCGTACGATCATGCATTTATGCCTTTCTTCTGGTGCGTAGTCAAAATTTTCCTCTTATGAACTTAGGAAAAGTTAAATTTTTATTATTTACATGATGTATTCGGCTGGAAAAAAATGATTTTTACCTTTTGTTGGAAAATCTCTAATGTATTTTGCAGTATGTGATTTTATGGTGTTAACAATTGCTTTACCGTCAGCCCAACATGGTGCCAACACTAGCTACCGACTCATTCATTCATGCATATACTACACTACTATCAAAACAAATTATCGACCCTTTTATTTGATAAAATAGATTAATGCTACCAATTTTTCCTTGAAGCCCCTTTATTTTTGCACCTTTTGTTTTCCGCCATGGGACTAGGCCTTCACAACCATTGGCTTAAGGCTATATGAACTTATCCTGTTTAAGCCCTTTGCGGGCCAAACTTATTTGTTAACAACTTGTTGACAATGATGGAAATCCATCAACCAAGGGGGTATCCATGATGTGAAGTCCCAATTAGACCTCACACAATTTGGAATAGGATCACCATTCGGAGTATCAACCTGGTTGCCATATATTCTTATAGATTTTCCTTAGCTCTAAATATTAGCAAGAGAGACAGATGCAAGTATACTTTTAAAAAAAAAGTGAGTATACTCAGTGAGTGTTCGATTATAGCTGTTTCAAGGTTCTTCTACTGCGTAGGCGAAGAAAGGTGAGCCTCTAAGAGAGAGGTAATGGTGCCACTCTAGTATAAACACACATGAACGGGAAGATTATGTATAACATCCAACGTAATATTCCACAAAGATGCGATATTCATGTAACCAAATTTATCAAAAATAATTTTTCTAACATCCAGTGGATTAGTCCACAAATATGTGACAACCATAACAACCATTACAACACCTTCTCAATATGATAATCACTAAAAAAACTGAAATAGTTCAACTAATTTAGCACAGGTGAACACAAACATGAACTACAAACATTTACACAACATTATTACAAATATTCAGAACCCATGCATGAAGAATTTGCTGGCCATCAGGCTTCATATATTAATTAAAAGTTCCCCTTAGCCAATACCTTAGTCCAATCCATTAGTAATGTTATTGGTATTCTTTCATGGGATCAAATATCCATTATCAAACTCATTACAATGCGCCAATACCATGGTAAAGACCCCGAGTATTCCAATTACCATGGTGGGGAATATGTACTCAACTTCTCTTCACTATACCTGCATATGTATGCAAACTTGCTTCATAGGACTTGTGTATACTTTCTCACACTTTATCGTTGTCATTCCTCTATCTCTGAACTGGTATTCATTTTTCCATCCTCTCTGTCACATTTGTACCAACCTTTATAATCATCCTTCTACCATAATGTTGAAATATTTATCAAGTAGGTTGCCATCAAGGACAACAAATTAGTCATAATGCCAACAGTTTCCTCCTTTAGACTTGATGGAAACCACTTACCACTTTGGTGTTTGGTCACCACCACCTGTAAATCCTTGCAAACACATTTGTAAGCACACCAAGATTCTCTCCCTAATCACCAAGCTTATCTCCAAGCATTCTTCTCCAAAAACCAAGCTTCTCTCCCCCTTTGACGTCAAGGGCAAAGGGTTGATCAATGTTTAATGAATTCTTCTCTCTCCCTTTGACCATAATTCCAATCTACTGAATATGAATATTGCATACTGACCATGCTCCCCCTAAGCATATGCTGAATCTTCTGGAAGATATTAAATGAAGTACATGAATCCATGACTCAACCAAATATGAACTTTAATGAATCATGCTTACATCAATTCCCCAACACAGTGGGGTTACATATGTGACTCAACATTACATCAAATACCCAAAGTAATGGGATTACATGACTTGACCCCAATAGTCCATACATGACTAAATTTTACAATGATTTACAACATGGGTCTTTACACGAAATTTACATCAAGAGACATATATGCCATTTATAACCAAAACCAAAGACCTAAATAATGAGGTAGAAAGACCCTTATAGTCATCAACAACCATGATACACCATATAGGATCATGCAACACAAACATCTTTATCATCATCAGCAGTAACATCAATCTTAAACAACATCAACATGTGACTAAATATGCAGTGTTTTCAAGCATCACCAACTAGCTGTAGTAGAAAAATATGTAGAAATTTGAATAATAGATGAGTTATTCACTGAGATTATCTTGATTACACACTATTTGAGCTTCATGCATAATACATAACCTCTTCTACCATTTATCATCAATTTGCGGAATTAAAAACAATCACATGCGCACATTGAAACATTAATCAATCACACATATCAACACAGTATGTAATGGGGAAATCTTACAGCTGAAAACCCCCAACTATCTGTATATTATAATGATAGAGAACATGTAACAATCATAGTACAAACTCCTCACAAGCTCTCAGCACTATCTCCAATTGTTACACACAAACTAGCTCAGATCTGAACAAGTCACAGGTTCAAATCTCCTCCACTGTTTGCCTGCCTCTACTGCGCAATCCAAGATGAGAATGAATGAGATCCAAGTTCGAATCCCCTTGGCTTGTACTGCGCAATCCTCATTGGCAATCTCAATCAATGTGTGTGCAAATCTCATGCATAGCTATAGTCACAACTGATAGTAGACTCACCCTTTCACCCACCTCTAACACTGGTCTCCACTGAACTGTCCATGCACTGCAGCTAACTGATGTATTCTTTAGTTGATTTATGAGTTAATAATTAGTGAATTAATTCAAACCACTCATCACTAGTGTATTTATCAGTTAGACTAAATACAACTAGTTCAACTAAGTTAAACCGAACACAACTCCATCAACTGTCTCATCAACTCCACCAAACTCTGCCACATGAGTTCTAACTGAAGTCAACCATGCAATAGCTCAACTAAACCCTAGGAATAGCGTAATTCCTTCTGTCAGTTGCATGTGCCACATTCGTAGCTCGAACTGAAGTGCTGCAAGAGGATAAGATAATGTTTATAGTCCAAATATTATTAAGAGCTAATAATATTCGACTGATCTATTTTTAGACTGGCAGTCTAAAAATAGACTCCACCCAGTATGTCTAAAAATAGAGGTCCATCTATTTTTACCAACTTGACCAACCATCCATAAATAGCATCCCGCAACTCATAGACCATGATCCATATGTCTAAAAATAGACATAGTCTAAAAATAGACTTTGCGCCAAAAATAGCCTGCGGGCCCACTTAGTGAAGGCGACTTCTTTTCACTAAGCTCCATCATCTTGTTGCATTCTCAACAAAATATCAATAAACATCCTCTTGAATTTATGTCACATGCCTTCCCTCATATATGAAGAGCTATAATTCCTAGGAAATAATATCATTCTCTTGGACCATGATGCCATCGTATTATCTTCATCAAAGATAAGGATAACATTCAACATTAATAAAGTGTATCAAGAAGAATCATCACACCATATACATATTCACCAATATGAAACTTAAGTAATCATCCATAATATTCATATTTTCAATTTATTGATATCCCATGATAAAGAGATAACAATATGTATGAAGTCGTCATCATCAGCCAACCTTAGCATGATATTGTGTAATCAAGCACTGTTAGTAACCCATGTCCTTGATCTCATATCCTCATTATCAACATGTTGTACATATGAAGAGCCACAAATCATTAGATGTAGCATGTAGATAACATATACATGCATCATGAAAATGTATTACTAACATATGTGAGAACCAAGTACATCATCATAAAAAAAATTTCACATGTATCTCAGGCATCATCCATAACTTCACCATATGCAACCTGTGCATCAACACCATATAAATTTCAACAAGTAGTGAGTGAAGCATTAACCATAGCATGCACATCTTCTTCATAAAGTGTATTACGTAGGATCAACTTCACTGAGTGAAAATTGTAGAATTTTTTATACAAATTATGTATTTCCTGGATTCTCCTAATCTAACAATTATATGCCACTGTTAAATACATAATCATTTAAAAAAAAATATTTGTGGAAATTTAAAACACGATCAACAATTGCAAACACATGAGGAAAGATCAATCACACATAACATAGATGTTTTTACCAGGAAAACATAAAGCTAAACATTAAGGGAATTTTGAGGTCTAAAATGGGCCTCTTAAGGAAAATGTACAATCAAAATTCACTTTCCAATCACATTTTAGGGGATGACATCATCCCTGATGGTTGAGGTGGCATTGTTTGGGTTAAAGGTACTTACTTGTCACATTTTCAATGGTGGATAAAAACTCATGGTTAACCATGGTAGTGCTCTAAGTACTTTTAAATTCATAAAGTAAAGTACTCATAATAAATGTCATTTGACATTTTTTGAATAAAATATTATTATTTCATTTCATATGTTTTGAAAGAAACAATACATATCTCTACACAACCTTCATGTCTTTACAGACTTTTGAATAGATATTAGATTTGTATATTTTCTTATATTTATTTTTAAATTATATATTGATCCCATTTTATTTAATATTACAATTTCAAATTAATTATAAGTTAATATCTATACATATATATTATACATATGAAATCAAAATAAATAAAAATGTAACTTGTAATTTTAGGATAAATCAAATCTATAAATAATATTATTAACAATACAATTTTTATTTTATTTTTCTAAGTTAGGTTAATCTAATAACATAGGAAATAATTTACATCATGACCGAAGCCAACTCTTTGCCCAAACTTGTGGAAATTTTGACAAAAAAGTCAGAAAAAAAGACTGCCCTCATAGGGGGAAACCAACCTTGAACAATTTTCAAACTGTTGCATTGCCCTCGCAGGGGTACCATCGGTTGATGCTTCTGAAGGTTACTTCGATTACGACATTCAAAAACAAAACTATAATCTGACACATCAAAATAAGCAAAAACAAGCCTGATAGAATGGGCCGCAAGGCACGAAAACCAGGAAATGAAAGAGCAGTTACTCATTAGGCGGTTCTTCCATGATTCGGCACAAGAGTGCAGACATGTCTCCATATTTCTTTAACAGGTCCATGATGGAAGAAAAAACTGGCATGGAAGGTCCTGGATCTCCTTGTGCTTTCTCCACGTCACGAATCCTGCTCGCTTGCCCTGGGTCGCCTTGTGCCTCCTTGCCTTGTGTGTGCATTGACCCCGCCTGATGGCCCGAAGTCTGGGCTACAACTTTACTCAGACCCGCTGGACCAGTGCTCTATTCTTCTGCCTAGGGCTCTTCATGGAAGACAACAGTAATTGAGGCAGTGACTTGAGGGTGGTTTAGAGAGAAATTGAATGAAAAAAGTGCCGTGTGAGGCATGGGAAAAGGTGGAGTTGTGGGAATTGGAGGATCTGAGGAGCCCAAACGGTGGCCAGTTCCATGAACACGACCCCTCCCACTTCTAGTGTGGGGATAGCGGCCTGAAAAATAGTCACTGGAATGAGAAGACGATTCATAGGTGGATCTGGAAGGAGTGTGCAGGGGTTGGCTTCTGGTGCTACCCCTACGGTACTGAATCCTTCGGCGAAGGCAAGGCATTGGCTTAGTCTCTGTGGAAGGCACGAGAAGAGGTGGAGGAGTAGGAGTAACAGAGGCTTAAGGAAAGTGAAAATTCAAAGAGACTGAGGCAGACAGACAAAGGCCATAATGAGAGAAGTGCAGATTATCACCAAGGTCTAAGCAGCAGCTTAGCGGGCTTCTTCTGTCAGTCACAGTGCACACACTAGGAAGCCCAACAGCCGAAGAGCACCTGCAATTCATCGACTGAGGAGCGTCTGATAAACCAGAGAAATTCTCCATGTTATCAATCCGAATGATATTGGATTGAAGAACACCCAACATTAATCATTCATTGATGAGAGCCGAAGGCTGAAGCATTGAGGCACATGCGGAGTCGCACAGGGGAATGGAGGTCAGATCATGAACATCGCCAGAAGTAAATGCAATAGATACGTTGACAACATTTGTTAAATGCCATCCTCCAGCCGTGACTTGGGTGGGCAGGTGTCTCCACACTGTGCCGCACCCAAGTCCCATCGCATTAAACACTTGCCTCTTCACCCGCATTCGGGAAACAATAAAAAATTATTAAAATTAAAGAAAAAAATATATTAGTTTTGTATGTTGAAAAAAGTTATATTAGGTTCAACATAATTTTAGGAAAAAAAATTGTAATGTTCCCAAATTTTCCGAAAATAATTTGGAACATTAAATTTTGTTGATTTCACCTAGGAGAAGAATAAATGGGTAAGGAGACCCATTCATAATAAAAATCTCAATAAAATCCCTCTAAGTATGAAAGGGGGATCATCATTGGAGCTGGTTTTCACACCCTCATGTGTGAACAGGGTTATTTGCAAGTGGACAAGGTCAAGTTTGACCAAGTCAATAGCGTTGGGCCAAGAGGTGGAGCACACTTAGAGAAGCAGCGCAGTATGAATGAGGAAGGGGTTATTTGGTGGAGGAAACCCTAAAAGGAGTGGGACCCATGGAGAGGGGCTTTCATTTGTTTAAAAGGAGGGCAAGGCAACCATTGTTTCTCATGCTTGTGTTATTCATCACATTGTCTATTCAGACAATTGTGCATTCTTTGCTATTTAGCAAGAATTGTCAGGGGAATTCCTGTTTAGGATTCCTTCTCCTTCTTGAGAGGTCTCATGAGGGATTTTTCTTCATTTTCCTCACATCCAGGCTTGAGGCCAAGCATCCTCCATCAAGACAACATTATTTCTGCAGCAGATTAATGTTGTGTTGCTGGGTGTTGCAGTGAGGGTTCACTACACCACCTTCATAAGCTATTTTCAGAGGAGGAGCCCATCTTTCCTTTGAGATATCATATTGGAGGCATTCTAGAGTTTATTGCAGTTTTGGCATCAAGGCCAACTCTTTCCATAGCCCTACAATGCAGTTCCATCCAGTGATTGCGTTGTTTTAGAGTAGCATTTGTAGTGGGGCTCTTGCAGATTGTTGGAGGGGGAGATCTTTGGTGAAGGGGTCAGCTTTTCATCCTAAAGATCCATTGGAGGAGGCATATTTAGTTTGGGTATCATCTATATCCATCTCCATCTAGTTCTATTTCTAAGTTGCTGCTACTACCCAACAACTCTGACATTTTGAATTTTTCGTGTTTTATTGCCAATCCTTCTAGGATTGACATGAGGTAGTCTTTGGGAGCTGATATCTTCACTCTCAATGTTGTATTGGGCCTTATATTTATTTATCCATGTTTTTGACATATGTAGCATGTATTTTCTCTATAAAACTACACTGTCATAGCTTGGCATACATTGTGTAGCAGTGGTTTTGTTATGATTCATGTACTTGTCTCTTGAGGCTGAGCATTGCCTATCTTGTGTAACATTTCATCAAGATCTTGTATGTATTTGTTGCTGCTATTATTTAATGAGAAGGCTATGGATTTCTCTCACATTTATATGAATTGAGTGTTGCTGCTGCACCATTATTGTGTTTTCTTATTGCTGGAGCTCCAACATTAGAATATCTTGAGATATTCTCATTGTTGTAGCATTTTCCTGATCTAGAACATTACAGTGGTATCAAAGCATGATCTCTGGCCAAGCCAGTGGATCGCAGCCATCATGCTATCAAGGAGAGAGAATATGATGACTCCATTATATGGAGGAAAGAGGGAAGAAGAGCTTACAAAGCTTCTTCCAAAATCTGAACGGAGCATTCATGAAGAATTTGAGGAGATAATGAGGGAAATTTGTACAGGATCTCCAAGAGGGTTTGAAAATGAGTCAAAATCTAGTTTTTCTTATAGAGAGTGTGAGCACACAGCTACACCCTATAAGGTATAGTGCAGTCACATGGCCAGCTTTGCCATGGGAGGAAAATAAAAAGGAGGAATGCCGAAGAAAGGAACTCTTAGAGGTTTCTTACATGAGTATGAATCTCAATCTCAGAAGTTTAGAGATCATATTACTTTTCCGGAGTTTTGCAAGATCATGGTGAGGAGGAGCAAGAAGCCTAATGAGGATATATTTCTCCAATCTATATTTTATGGTTCCCCTACTTGTTCAACCAGGGCTTGGATAGAAGAATTAGACACCTTTTTGCAGGAGCATCAGATTCCCAAAGATGAAGCCGGCAGAGAATAAGTGCTGCACTTGGGAGGTACGATCTGTGCATGGTGGTTATTTGAGTCTTTTACTTTGAAAAATGCAAATACCTCTTCCTATGTAATGTTCATTCGAACCTTGATAATGAGATTTGGTAGAAGAAATTCTGAAACACATGTGGAGGAAACAAACACATTCAAACAAACAAAACCCTTGCATGTGATGGAGGAAACCATAGCCTCAAAAAAATTTCAGAGAACCATGAAGGAGGTTGATATCTTGCATGATGCTTTATTAGAGGCAAGATCTTCATTTTTGGCACAAGGAGGCAAAGAGATCTCTTTTTTGAAAGAGGATCTAATCATTGGAGGGTTGCCCACTCATATTGAGGAGGATGAGGGAAACAACGCTGTCATTTCTAGAGTTGATATAGCACCTCATGCAGAGGAAGGAGGAGCTCTTGCTCTAACTAGAGAGATTATTGAAGCTTTGCAAGGAACTCCCCAGGATCTCATACATGGAGGTCCAAGCACAATCAATGAGCAGCATGATTGTGCAGCACTACAGCTGGAATGAGGAAGGGAGGAAGAGTAGCATCATATGATGAGGAGTCCACACCCTTCTCTATTTCAAAGAGCTAGTGCAAAGAGGAGGCAGATTGTATTGCGTTATGAGAGTGAGGGCAAGATTTCCCAACCATATGCGTAGCCCACTCTTGACATAGATGTCTCACTACATAGAGGCATTCCACCAGGGAGGCCACCTGATCTATCATTGATGAGAGAAATTTTGTCTTTGGATTCACTGCTCTTGGATTTTGGAGAGGTGAACAGTTTGGAGGAGAAATTTTGCATGAGGAATTTCAAAGCAGCAGACAACAGCATGAGGAGAGCTTCACATGACAGATCACTAGCGTCTCTCTCAGGAGGATTGATCCTTATTGGAGATCTCAGATCTTGGTAGAGTACTCCAAGGATCTAGATGCATGCATGCCTCTTGATGACTCAGGGAGATATGATAGATACATTATGGAGGATATGGTCATCTATTCACATGGAAAAGTATTCTTTACTAGAGATTCTAGTCTCAAGGAGAAGTTGTTTCATGCAGCATATGAGGACTTCTTTTCCATGCATTTTGATGCATATCTTACCTTGGCAGAGGAGTTCATTTGGGAGGGCATCCAACAGGACATACATCAACATATGGAGAAATGCAGAGCCTGGATGATGATGGAGAATATGTCACAACCACCTTCCTACTCATTGGGAGTAAGGGAGAAATTTCAGTTGAGCCATTTCAGCTCAAGCCTTTGAGTACATAATGGGGGATGTACAAATTTACTTTATGTTTTGTACTTCTTGTCTTTTTATGAGCAGCATATTGTACCAAGGAGGATTATTCCTTCTTGCATATTGTATAATGATGTGCTTGGAGCCATTTGTAGCATTGATATTGGTTATCTCATTGGTGGTTTGTGGGGAAAGCCACATGATTCTTGGTGTGCACCATTGGCACCAAATTGTCCTTTCATATTTCTATCTTGTAAAATGATTATGGCAGCAAACAAGTGGCTGGGAGAACACTTGTTTTTGTTTGATTTGATGCAGGAAAGGAATGCACTGCGTTGCTTCCTTGTGTGGGACCTTGAGCCACTTTCCAGTTTTCATTTGGCAACTTGTTCTTATTCTACTATGCTTCCATGTATTGTTGATATGTTTATGTTTATGGGGAGCTTTATTTGGAGAGTGGGCTTGAGATTGAGGATGCCCATTGGGAGCATAATTCTCCTTACTATACATGTTGTACATTTCAGGAGGAACCATGGGCCAACTATGAATACCACATTATATTTCTGTAGTTCTTGTGGGGGGAACCACTTGGAGAACTTGAGGGGGCATTCCATAGATCATGAGGAGATTGAGGAGTTAGCACAGTCAACTCTTTTCCCTTTGAGTATGAGGGGAGAATAATCTATGAGCCACTCCACTTATATGAGAAAAGCATATGGTAAGAGTATTTTAGGACTGCATAATGATTTGTCTAAATGTATGCATATCTTAACCATATATGTGCAATAATTTGCTCAAAGAAGGAATATTATTCCTTCTAGATTTGATGGTCTACATAAGGCCATTATGGATGATCACTCCCTAAGGGAATATGGGGAGGAGATTTCTCATGGATAAAATACTTACATTGCACACTATATCATTCACCTTCTCCAAGTTTGGGAATAGATTGGGGTAGCATGAGGATGGTGGGGAGGCCACCCATCATTTTATTTTCTATGGCAATGGAGAGTCAAACTGTGTTGGCTACACTTGAGGGACCATTTTCCTTCTCCTTTACTTCACATGGTAGCCAACATGATTCTCCTTATGGTTCCCTTGATTGATACTGCTAGAGCTTTTCTTTGGAGCATGATTGGAGGAGAGACACATTGGGTGGATGTGTCCTTGGAGGGGGAAAACTCCCACACACTTTGCACTACATGTTCTAAAGGGAGCATGGGAGATAGTATGGCCACTACAACATCTCATTTGTTTCATTATGAGGTGATACATATGAGGAATGAGATGCCATATGATGATGACTTCTAACTCATCATATATGGAGAGACTTGGGCCGAGAGAGGTCCTTGGGGATCTAGTCTTCATCTTGCCACTTGAGGGCAAGTATTTTGTAGCCCAGGATCAACAATTTCTCTACACATATCATGAGTGGAGAGGAGGAAAGCGTGGGGTATGCTACATTGTCTACCATGAGCATATTTTCATCCCACCTACTTTGCTAGAGCCAAAGGTGGAAGACAATTTCCAATACTTTCCTAGTTGGGAGGTAACTCATTTTGCATGGATGATTGCTTGGGGGATGGAGGATCCACATGAGAAAGATGTTCCTCAACACATTACAGACTCCATGCCTTGAGGAGAGGTTATCCAGTTCTGTCCTTGCAGTTTCTTGGGGACAAGCAACATTTGGGAGGGGAGGACTGTAATGTTCCCAAATTTTCCGACAATAATTTGGAACATTAAATTTTGCTGATTTCACCTAGGAGAAGAATAAATGGGTAAGAAGAGCCATTCATAATAAAAATATCAATAAAATACCTCTAAGTATGAAAGGGGGATCATCATTGGAGCTTGTTTTCACACCCTCATTTGTGAATAGGGTTATTTGCAAGTGGACAAGGTCAAGTTTGACCAAGTCAACAATGATGGGCCAAGAGGTGGAGCACACTTAGAGAAGCAGTGAAATATGAATAAGGAAGGGTTTATTTGGTGGAGGAAACACTAAAAGGAGTGGGACCCATGGAGAGGGGCTTTCATTTGTTTAAAAAGAGGGCAATGAAACCATTATTTATCATGCTTGTATTATTCATCACATTGTCTATTCAGACAATTGTGCATTCTTTGTTGTTTAACAAGAATTGCCGGGGGAATTCCTATTTAGGATTCATTCTTCTTCTTAAGAGGTCTCTTGAGGGATTTTTATTCATTTTCCTCACATCTAGGCTTGAGGCCAAGCATCCTCCATCAAGACAGTATTACTTCTGCAGCAGAGTAATGTTGTGTTGCTAGGTGTTGCAGTGAGGGTTCACTACACCACCTCCATCAGCTATTTTCAGAGAAGGAGCCCATCTTTCCTTTGAGATATAATATTGTAGGAATTCTGGAGCATATTTTAGATTTTGGCATGAAGGCCAACTCTCTCCCTAGCCCTACAATGCAGTTCCATCCAGTGACTGCATTATTTTAGAGGAGCATCTGTAGTGGGGCTCTTTCAGATTGTTGGAGGGGGAGATCTTTGGTGAAGGGATCAGCCTTTCATCCTAAAGATCCATTGGATGAGGCATATTCAGTTTGGGTATCATCTATAGCCATATCCATCTAGTTCTATTTTTGAGTAGCTGCTGCTACCCAACAACTCTGGCATTTTGCATTTTTTGTGTTTTATTGCCAATCCTTCCAGGATTGACATGAGGTAGTCTTTGGGAGCTGATATATTCACCCCCAATGTTGTATTGAGACTTATATTGTTTTATCCATGTATTTTACATATGTAGCATGTAGTTTCTCTATAAAATTGTGTTTTCATAGCTTGGCATACATTGTGTAGCAGTGGTTTTGTTATGATTCATGTACTTGTCTCTTGAGGCTGAGCATTGCCTATCTTGTGTAACATTTCCTCAGGATCTTGTATGTATTTGTTACTACTATTATTTAATGAGAAGGATATGGATTTCTCGCAAATTTATATGAGTTGAGTGTTGCTGTTGCACCATTATTGTGTTTTCTTATTGTTGGAGCTCCAACTTTAGAATATCTTGAGATATTCTCATTGTTGTAGCATTTTCCTGATTTGGAACATTACAAAATTTCTAAATTTAAATGTATATAAACCTTATATTATACTTATAAATATAAGTTAAATCTATTTCAATGTTCTTTTTCTATAATTTCAAGTATAATTCAATTCATTTCATTATGATTATATTAATATTATATATTATTATATATAATATTATGAAAAATAATCTAAGTGATATAGAATATATATTATTTTCCTTTTATATTATATATTATTTCTTCTTATGTTATAAATCAAATCAATTTAATATGTAATATAAAATTCATACATAAAATAATATATTACATTTATTATATTATATTATATTATTTTTATATAGTACATTAATTACATGTTATTATACAATTTAAATAATACAAATTCTAATTAATAACATATTATATAATTAAGAATTTTTTAATTTATATTTATATTTTATTTGAAGTTATTTAAGTACAAAGGACAAATACATTAGTTGTTCAATGATAATGATTTTTCTTGAAAATCTCATTTTTATTTATAGTAAAATCAATACATTATTTTATTAATTTTATTTTGGTGCAACTTTTGAATTTAATTTAAGCATGGTTACATAGATTGTGGTGCAAAAAGTGAATTGCAAATTCATAAATATTATTTTATTGGCTTAGTTATTATTTTATTATTTCCTTAGGAGGTCCATTTTAGACCTCAAAATTCCCCTAATGAAACCCACTCGCATATATTATGTATATATCATGGATCATGAAACAATCTCATAAAAAACTCTAATCCAAGAGCTCTCAGTACAATATACAATCGTCTCCCACTTTCATAAAAAAATTGGCAAATACATGCGCTAATTTACTGCCTCGTGACAACCTGCCTCCACTGCACAATTCCTGTTGTTCACAATCCCTGAATGAATGAGATCCTGCTTGCCTTGAAGACACAATCCTCATTGGCATCTCCAATGTGTATATGGTTTCATGAGTGCACCCACTAATGTCACAACTGATAGTAAAACTTTCCCTTTCACCTATCTCTCAACTAGGTCTCCACTGGATCTGACATGCATGTCGTTAACAGTAGTAAATATTCAGTTTCATGTGATACCACTGCTTGTGAATTAATTAAATAATCAATTCAATGATATCTCACTATTGTATGTTCAGTTACAACTAGCACAACTGAGTTTAAATCACTTAACTGAGTTAAACTACTTTACAACTCACAAAAATACACATCCAACTCTGTTACAACTTGGAATCACTCAGTTACAACTAAGTCCACTTGCATGTCCCACCAACCAACATTTGAACTCAAATTTCCCATAGATAATTGGTTTTCCACCTCAGTTAACTATTTCCAAGTGCTTCGTGAGAATAGATTAATGTTTATTTTCCAACTATTATTAAGGGATAATAATAGTTGACATGCATCTATAAATAGACATGTGATCTATAAACAGACTTCGTAAATACATCTAAAAATAGAGCATCATCTATAAATAGAATTTTCTCAACATCTATAAATAGACTTCCGCTATAAATAGAATGTTCTCTTCCATTCTAAAAATAGACTTATAGCTAAAAATAGCCTAAGGCTTAATCCTAGTGTAGGCGCTTAATTTTCAATAGGATCATCATCTTGTTGAATCTCAACACTCCCTCTCAACAAGAAAGGTATTATCCTTCACCTCGATATTGTCTTTATGGTATTCAAATTTTCTCCTGGTGAGTGCCTTCCTTAGAATATCTGCATCCTGATCTTCTGTAGGAATGTACTAAAGCAACATGATATTCTGCTGCACACAATCTATCATATGATGATACTGGATATATATATTCTTAGATCTATCATGAAACACAAGGTTAATCGAGAGTTTAATGAAACTCTGATTATCACAATGAATCACTGTAGGATCTAAATGAGGACCAAACAAACTAACCAGGATATTTCTCATCCAGATAGCTTCACATGTAGCTTGACTTGCTGCCATGTATTCTGTTTCCACTGAAATGAGTGCCACAGTTATCTGTTTCCTATTGTACCAAGAAACAACTGTAGATCCGATATTGAAGACCCCTCTTGATGTGCTTTTTCTATCCGTTAGGCTGCCCGCCCAATCTACATCCGTGAAGCCATGCAACTTCACCTCATTTGTCTATTTATACCATAAGCCATACTCAAATGTGCCCCTCAGGTATCTCAGGACATGCTTGCCCACCTTCCAAAAGAGCTTGGTAGGCTTAACCATCACTTGACTAAGCTGGTTCACCGCATAACATATGTCCGGTCTTGTATTCACTAAATACATTAGCGAACGCACTAATTGTTGATAGACAGTAGCATCCACTACCTCTCCAGATTTAGCATCCTCTTCCTCCAGTTTCCTAGAAGAGGAAAATCCATGGATGTGCATCCCTCCATGTTAAACTTACCCAGTATCTCCCTTGAATACTTGCCTTGAGACACAAAAAGTTCACCATCTCACTGCCATATTTCCAATCCAAGGAAATAGTGAAGGAGGCCCATATCCTTCATCTTGAACTCCTTTGCAAGGTCCTCCTTGCATGAGTGTATCAAATGCTCATCACTAGTTAGTATTGAATCATAAACATAAATAACAATGATTAAAATCTCACCCTCCACCACAATTTGATATAGGTTTGCATCTGCCCAACTCTTGGTGAAGCCCAGTCCAGTGAAATAGCTATCGATCCAAGTGTACCAAGCACGGGGTTCTTGCTTCAGCCCATACAATGCTCTTTTGAGTCTACACGCATGTGACTCACTACTGAATATCTCAAATCCTTTAGGTTGCTCAATGTACACTTCTTCCTCAATGATCCCATTAAGGAATGTAGTCTTCACATCCATCTGATGAGGTTTCCACCCCATCTACATTAAGAGAGCAAGGATGGTCCTTATGGAAGAATACTGTGCAATAGGTGTAAAGGTTTCTTCATAATCTATCCCCTCAATCTGTGAGAAACCCCAGGCCACAAATCTGGCCTTTTATTTCTCAACACTCCCATCAGTAACTTTCTTTACCTTGTAGATCCATCTTGAACCTACCATTGATTTATCAACCGACCTTGGAACAATTTCCCAAGCACTGTTTTTGAAAATGGAGTCATAATCCTCCACCATTTCATCTACCCACGTGGGCTCCTACATTTCTTCCTAAAAGGAAGATGGCTTATTCATAATACATTTGTTCATGAGATCCATGTATCTAGTAAATCGGTCAGGAGACTGTCTTTTTCTGCACTGTGAAGTAGGTACTCCTACATTCTGAGCAAAATCAAGTTTCAGCTTCTCAGCTTCTGTGGTACACCTTCTGCCAGTTCTGATGTTTGGCTCTGTGTGAGTGGACTCCTCCACTCCATGAACCTCCTCTTGTGGGTGATCCACATCTCGAGACTCATCTTTGGGAACCGAAATTTCCTCCTCCGCATGTAAGTCTAGCTCCCTCTCAAGCGACAACTTCCTGGCTTTCTCCTCATTGAATTTTATATCCCGTCACATCAAGTCATTCGACTGTTTGGAAAATACACACAATAATTATGGGGTGTTTCTGTGTACCCCCAAAAAATCCCAACTTCAGCAATCGGCTCCAGCTTCTTCCTGGCGTTCTTGGTCACATGCACATAAACATATGAGCCAAAAATCTTAAAGTGAGAAACATCCGGTTTCTTACCAGTAGAATATTATTCAGGTGTACTCATTCCAAGTGCTCTATGAGGACAATCGTTTTGCACATAAATTGCAGTGTTGCATTCTTCCCCCCACAAATGAATTGGTAGGCATTGATCATGCAACATTGCTCATGCTACACCCATGATCATTCTGTTCTTCCTCTCCAAGACCCTATTTTGCTGTGGGTTATGAGGCGCTATGAGTTATCTTCAAATTCCTTATTTTCTACAGAAGTATTTGAATTCTTTAGAGATGTATTCTCCACCATTATCACTCCTTAGAGCCTTCGCTTACTTCCTCGACTCTTTCTCCACCAATGCCTTAAACTCACAAAACTTTGAGAATGTTTGATCCTTCTTCTACATGAAGAAGATCTAGCATTTACGAGAAAATTAATCAACAAAAATAACATAATACCTGTTTTTTTATATTTAAGTAATCGAGAATGGTCCACACATGTCTATGTGAACTCTCTCCAGGATCACCGAAGCACGGTTCTCCTTTTTATGAAAGGTGGACTTTATGTACTTCCCCATGGTGCAAAACTTGCACTGATCTAACTGAGCAAGTGTTCCCATTAGAAGTCCAGTAGATATTTGCTGCATGAATTTCAAGGCTCCATGATGAAGATGGACCAATCACCTGTGCCATAATTTGACCTCATCTCAGCTCACCACTTTTTCTGCCTTGCCCATCATGGCAGCGCATCCATCTACCTCCAGCTTGTCGAAATTCTTAACTCGAATCCCTATCCTCTTGGCTTGACCCATTGTTTTATGTCATAGGAAACATTTTCCATCGTTGAAAACAACGTCATAGCCTCTGTCTTCCAATTTCGCGACTGCGACCAAGTTTTTCTTCAGAGCTGGAACATGCACAACATATTTCAATTGAAATGGTTTACCTAACTCTCTCTCAAAGGTAATGGTACCAATGCCAATCGCATTGTATCATACATTGTCACCCTTATCTATATGAATTTGGAGATATTTCTCCTCCAAGTCACTGAAAAGCTTCATATCTCATGTCATGTGGAAGGAAGCACTACTATCAAGATACCACATTGATCCCATTACGCTTGATACCAACCATGCGATCAAAGAGAAATCAAGTTCAAATTGCGAGGCAAGGGCCTCGGCAGCTACAACTCCAACAACCTTCTTATTCTTATTCTTCTGTGGGAAATTAGTGGCGAGATGCCCATGTTCATGACAGTGAAAGCACTTCACCTTGGAAAAATCCAACTTCTTTCCTTTAGACTTGGATTTTAAATGGAATTTCTTCCCTTTCCCTTTCCTCTCCTTGGCAGCCAAAGAAAAATCCTCTTCATTATAATTCTTTGATGAAGAGCCATCTTTTGTGTTCTGCCTAAACTCCTCCTGCACTAGATCCAACCACATTTGTTCCTAATCCAACAATTTTTTCCATCTGTTGATAGAGTCTTGATAATTGTGCCAATGCTTAGGAAGTCCCAAGAGAGACAAGCTCACCAAATCATCATCAACAACAATGATTCCCACACTCCCCAGTTCATCCTGACATTGGAAAAACTTTGTGAGATACTTTGGAATATTGTCGCACTTTTCCATCTTGATCTTTCTGAGTTTATCCTTCAACGCCAATTTCCTATGGTCATTACTACTTTGGATAAGGTCCTTCAAAGCCTTTCACATAGCATATGGAGTGGCTTTCCCATGAAGTCTTGAGACAATGTGGTCTTGTAAACCTTCCAATAGAATCCTTCTTGTCTTTTCTACTTTCTTTTGCCATGCGTCAAGTAATGCAACATCCATCGAAGTAGGCTTAGGAACATCACTGTCGATGAATTCCTTTAAGCCACTATCTTCAAGCACCACCTCTAACTTGGCATTCCAGGAAATGTAGTTAGAGCTTCCCTCGAGTGCATACTCTATCCATAAGCCATTGAAAGCCATTTCGATGTTTACTCAATTGTCGCACCAAGAAATTCTTGTAGCAAATTCAAATTGTTTCCACCAACAAACTTAACTACTGCTTCAAAATTGCAATCTTTTGTGCTTCGATGCCATATAGAAATTTTAATACAAATTATGTGTTGCCTGGATTCTCTTGATGTAAAAATTATATGCCACTGTTAAATACATAATTGCTTCTACAAAAATCTTTGTGGAAATTTAAAACACGATCGCCAATTGCAAACACATGAAGAAAGATCAATCACACATAACACATATGTTTTTACCGGGAAAAAATAAAGCTAAAAACCCCACTATCATATATTATGTATATATCATGGATCATGAAACAATCTCATAAAAAACTCTAATCCAAGAGTTCTCAGTAAAATATACAATAATCTCACACTGTCATACAAAAATTGGCAAATACATGCACCAATTTAATGCTTCCTGATAGCATGCCTCCACTGCGAAATACCTGTTGATCACAATCCCTGAATGAATGAGATCCTGCTTCCCTTGATTGTGCGATCCTCATTGGCATCTCCAATGTTTGTGTGGTTGCATGCGTGCACCCACTAATGTCGCAACTAATAGTCAAACTGTCCCTTTCATCTATCTCTCAACTGAGCCTCCACTGGATCCGACACGCATGTAGTTAACTGTAGTAAAACTTTAGTTGCATGTGAGACCACTGCTTGTGAATTAATTAAATAATTAATTCACTGATATCTCACTAGTGTATGTTCAGTTAAAACTAGCATAACTGAGTTTAACTCACTTAACTGAGTTAAACTACTTTACAACTCACATAACTACACATCCAACTCTGTTACAACTTCGAATCACTCAGTTACAACTAATTCCACTTGCATGTCCCACCAACCAACCTTTGAAATCAAATTTCCCATAGCTAACTTGTTTGCCACTTCAGTTAACTATTTCCAAGTGATTTGTGAGAATAGATTAATGTTTATTATCCAACTATTATTAAGGGATAATAATAGTCAACATGCATCTATAAATAGACATGTGATCTATAAATAGACTTCACACATACAACTAAAAATAGAACATCATCTATAAATAGAATTTTCTCAACATCTATAAATATAATTCTACTATAAATATAATTTTCTCATCCATTCTCAAAATAGACTTACACCTAAAAATAGCCCGAGGCTCAATCCTAGTGTAGGTGCTTAATTTTCACCAGGATCATCATCTTGTTGAATCTTAACAAAACTCAAGAAATATATCCAAAAATTTAGGAAGAAATGTGTCTTTAGCAACATTACCAATGATGTATACTTTTCATAAACACCATTATGTAATAAGAAATTCTGAACAAATCATAATGCAAACAATGGATTACTAGAAGAATAGCAAATGCTCCCCTTGAATATGTGCCAACTGTTCACTGTCAGGTCCGATAATATCCACTTCATCAAAGTATAAAAATAGTAATGACACTTTGTAGAAATCCATGAGTCATCATAAACCAACGTAATTTTTAAGTAACATCTGAGCATCATCAAAAAAATTAGAATGAATCAATGTTAGAACTAGAAATCCAAAAAATAACTGATTGAAGCATGTCAAAAACTCTCCCTGATTTTGTCCCACTATTTATTCATCTCAAAGAAACATACATGAATGTCTAGATCAAAACTCGCATCTATATATATATGTGTGTGTGTGTGTGTGTGTGTGTGTGTGTGTGATTTTCCTTCACAATATACAAGCACATAAAGCAAAATGCTAAACTTTCATGACCACAAATCCCCTTGAGCCTCGAAGATGCCATGGTGATTGGTAATGAAAATCACCATTTCAAAAGAAAAATCTGTGAGGCATTGGAAATCATAAAACACCTCAAAAACCTCAACCGAGACGGTGGTTTGGAGGTTAGCAAAAATTGGGTTACCTTATTTCCCCACTCATAAAGTTTTTCCCATCTCTTTGCTCTCCAGTCCGCTCCCTCCGCCCCTCCCTCCCCTCCCCTTGCTCTAAGTCAACCCCATTGCACCTCCGCCTCTCTGCTCTCTCCCCTTTTATGTCCCTAGACATTTGCATAAAACTTTCATTCTCCCCTCCTCCCCCACCCCCTCCCCCCCCCCCCCCCCCCTCTCTGTTCATTATAACCCCCTTTGAATACTTTTTGTCACCCCTCCATCTCACTTAGTTTCCTTCTGCACTGCCGCTTAGTATAAAACCCCTCCTTTAGCCCACCCTTATGGTTAATTCTAAAAATCTCCTAAAATTAACCCTCACATTAATCCTAGTCAATTTATCTAATTTTAATATAAAAATATGTGACTTTTATTATTAGTATTAATTAACAATTATTATTAGTAATAGTTAACTATTACTAATTAATATTAAAAATAATATTAATAATATTAATTATAACACTTTTAACAATTAATCATAATGTATAATATTAATCTTTAAATATCAATCATAAAATTAACCCTCGCATTAATCCTATTCAATTTATTAATTTTAATATAAAAATATGTGACTTTTATTATTATTAGTATTAATTAACAAATATTAATCAGTAATAGTTAACTATTACTAATTAATATTAAAATTAATATTAATAATACTAATATTAATAATAATTATAACATTGTTAACAATCAATCATAATTTATATTACTCATAATTAATTTTTAATATTAAAAATAAATCTATAATATTAATTTTAAATATCAATCACAATTTATAATATTAATCGCAAATATTATTTATTAATTATGGACCCTCATTAATAATATTAATAAAAATGATTGAAATATAAACCTTAGTATTTTAATAAAACATGATAAATACCTTTCTTAAACTAATTAATTACATTTAATTATTTCGAATATTAATTAATTAAAATCAATTAATGGTTAGCATAATTAATTTAAATAAAAATAATTTTATATTTAATAAACTATAATTAACTGATTTTTCATTGCTATTTTTTTGGTTGGACCTTTCTTTCTCCTCTTCGCTCCTTTCGCTCTTGCTTGTATTTATCTCATCTATCCTCCTCTCTTCTTGACAGATTTTGTCCTGATGAGGAATCTTGGTTAGACTCGAAACACAGAGGTAAAGATGTATACTGTGGAGATTCCAAATTCCTCATCTCAAAACTCACACCACAGAAACCTTCAAACTATCAATATAAGCATCACCAAATGAGTATAAAAACAACATAGAGACTCATTATCAAGTTATACATATGCATATCTCCTCATGAGATCATGCATCATTGTTCCTGTGGAACCTCTAATCATCATCTTCTCTTCATGATTTGATGTACCTCACATTAATTATGCAGTCACAATTAAAACTATTCTTTTAAGAATAATGTACTGTAGTAAAGAAAATCTTATTTTATTATGAATATGAAGGAGAGGAATTATCCCTCTCATTTCTATTTGAATTATTCTCTACAGACACATATAATTTGTATAAATTTCTATATCTACTTTCTATGATCTTTCTAGTCTCTTCATTTATAACCTTACATTTGGTTGATGTAAACACAATTGTATTTCCTCTATCAACCATTTTACCTACACTTAAAATAATTTTCTTTATAATTTGAACTAATAACGTATCAACTACTCTTCTATATTTATTAATTTTGGCTCTACCTTTTCCTAGAAATTTTATTGGAGCACTATTTCCAAGAATATCCTTACCATATTTGTTTTTCTTCAAAGATTCAAACTTTCTTTTATCTCAAGTCATGTGATGATAGAATCTGATGCATATGTACCATTCATATTCATATTCAACCGAGTAGAGAGAAAGACCACACCTTATTGGTTTGTTTTCTCTTTGCTTATTATGAGAAATGTTGGTGGGTCCATCTTTTTCAGGTATTTTGACATCAATATTCTTATTTGATTGCTTGCCATGTTATCTGAGGTGATCCATTGATTTGTTCCTACATTATTTTGCTACATGCTCAAGCTTGTTACAAGCATAACATCTTATATGACCAGAAAAGGGAGTAGATGAATAAAAATTTTACGTTTCATATTCCTTCTATTGTAATCAATATCTTTGTGACCAAATATGTTGTAAGAAAAACAATATCCTCTAAAGAAAACTAATTACGTGGGAGATGATGATATTCCTATCAATATGCTTCTTCAATAGGCTTCAAGGTGTCCAATGTTATGACAAATAAATCATTCAACATCATTGTTCAAAGGAGAGAGTCAATTGACAATTTTATAGTTAGGAGAAAATGATTTCCTTTGAAAATTCACTTTCCTCGGTTGTTGCTTTGGTTGACTTCTTATGTATTTATTGAGCACTTCATGTTTTGCATTGTTAACCTTTAAGTTCCTTGTACTAGCTTGTGAACTAGATTCTCCTTTAACAGTTTCATGAAAACAAAGACCATATTTCATTATGGGAGACCTTTGACTACTAAGAATATTATCCATTTGAGGTCTAAAATGGGCATCCTAAGAAAAATTTACAACCAAAATAAAATTTATAAGAACCAATTGGATCAAGATGATTATGTCAATCATGGGGGATGATTCACCATGTTTGGGGTAAAAATGTAAAAACATTAAAAAATAATAAAATAGAAAAACTAATTTTTCAACTTGTATTTCAAACTTATCTCCCTAAAGTTTTACTCAAATTTTGAGAGGGAGTATGTGTTGGATGAAAAATTTAATTCCTCATCCAAAAATCCAAAAAGTAATTGATTGAAGCATGCTAGAAAATCTCCCTGAGTTTGTCCCACTTTTTCTTCATCTCAGAGAAACATACATGACCATCTAGATCAAAACTCGTATATATATGTAATTTTCATTCACAATATACGCGCACATAAAGTAAAATGCTAAACTTTCATGACCACAAATCTCCTTGAGCCTTGAAGATGCCAGGGTGATTGCTAATGAAAAGCACCATTTCAAAAGAAAAATCTGTGAGGCATTGTAAATCATAAAACACCCCAAAAACCTCAACAGGGACGATGGTTTGGAGGTTAGAAAAAATTGGGTTCCCTTATTTCCCCACTCATAAATTTTTTCCCATCTCTTTGCTCTCCTGTCTACCACCCCACCCCCTCCCCCCCGCCCCTTGCTCTAATTCAACCCCATTGCACCTCCGCCTCTTTTCTCTCTCCCCTTTTATGTCCCTAGGCATACACATAAAAATTTCATTCTCCCCTCCTCCCCCACACCTCATTGCTCATTATAACCCCCTCCGAATAATTTCTTTCATACCTACATCTCACTTTATTTCCTTCTTCACTGTCGCTTAGTATAAACCCCCTCCTTTAGCCCCCCCTTATTGTTTATTCTAAAAATCTCCTAAAATTAACCCTCACATTAATCCTAGTCAATTTATCTAATTTTAATATAAAAATATGTGACTTTTATTATTAGTATTAATTAACAAATATTATTAGTAATAGTTAACTATTACTAATTAATATTAAAAATAATATTAATAATATTAATAATAATAATTATAACACTTTTAACAATTAATCATAATTTATAATATTAATCATTAATTTATATTACTCATCATTAATTTTTAATATTAAACATAAATTTATAATATTAATCTTTAAATATCAATCATAAAATTAACCCTCACATTAATCCTATTCAATTTATTAATTTTAATATATAAATATGTGACTTTTATTATTATTAGTGTTAATTAACAAATATTAATTAGTAATAGTAATTATTAATATTAAAATTATTATTAATAATACTAATATTAATAATAGTTATAACATTTTTAACAATTAATCATAATTTATATTACTCATCATTATTTTTTAATATTAAACATAAATCTAGAATATTAATTTTAAATATCAATCATAATTTATTATATTAATCACATATATTATTTATTAATTATCGACCCTCATTAATAATATTAATAATAATGATTTAAATATCATCCTTGGTATTTTAATAAAAAATGATAAATACCTTTCTTAAACTAATTAATTACATTTAATTATTTCGAATAATATAATTAATTAAAATCAATTAATGGTTAGCATAATTAATTTAAATAAAAATAATTTTATATTTAATAAACTATAATAAACTTATTTTTCATTGGTATTTTTCTGGTGAGACCTTTCTTTCTCCTCTTCGCTCCTTTCACTCTTGCTTGTATTTAGCTCACCTATCCTCCTCTCTTCTTGACAGGTTTTGTCCTGGTGAGGAGTCTTAGTTAGACTCGAAATGTAGACGTAAAAATGGATACTATGGAGATTCCGAATTCCTCATCTCAAAAATCACACCACAAAAACCTTCAAATTATCAATATAAGCATCACCAAATGAGTATCAAAACAACATAGAGACTCATTATCAAGATATACATATGCTTATCTCCTCATGAGATGATACATCATTGATCCTGTGGACCTGCTAATCATCATCTTCTATTGATGATTTCATGTACCTCAAATCACTTATGTAGTCACAGTTACAATTGTTCTTTTAAGAACAATGTACTGCAGTAAAGAACATCTTCTTTTATTCTGAATACGAAGGAGAGGAATTATCCCTCTCATTTCTATCTGAATTATTCTCTACATACACATATAATTTGTCCAAATTTCTATATCCTCTTTCTATGAACTTTCAAGTTTCTTCATTTATAACCTTACATTTGGTTGATGTAAACACAATTGTATTTCATTTATCAACCATTTTACCTACACTTAAAATATTTTTCTTTATAATTTGAACTAATAATATATCAAATGCTCTTCTATACTTATTAATTTTTGCTCTACCTTTTCCTAAAACTTTTATTGGAGCACTATTTCCAACAATAACCTTACCATCTTTGTTTTTCTTGAGAGACTCAAAATTTCTTTTATATCTAGTCATGTGATGAGAGAATCTGATGTCTATGTACCATTCATATTCATATTCAAATGAGTAGAGAGAAAGAACACACCTTATCGGTTCTTTTTCTCTTTGCTTATTATGAGAAATGTTGGTGGGTCCATCTTTTTTAGGTCTTTTGACATAATTATTCTTATTTGATTGATTGCCATGCTATCTGAGGTGATCCATTGATTTTTTCCTACATTCTTTTGCTACATGCCCAAACTTTTAAAAGCATAACAGATTATTTCACTAGAAAAGGGAGTAGATGAATAAAAAAAATTATGTTTCATATTCCTTCTATTGCAATCAATATCTTTGTGACCAAATATGTTGTAAAAAAAACAATATCCTCTAAAGAAACCTGATTATGTGGGTGTTCATGATATTCATTTCTATCTGCTTCAAGGTGTCCAATTTTATGAAAAATAAATCATTCAACATCATTGTTCAAAGGAGAGAGTCGATTTACACTTTTATAGTTAGGAGAAAATGATTTCCTTTGAAAATTCTTGAGCACTTCTTGTTTTGCATTGTTAACCTTTAAGTTCCTTGTACTAGCTTGTGAACTAGATTCTCCTTTAATAGTTTCATGAAAACCAAGACCATATTTAATTATGGGAGACCTCTGACTGCTAAGAATATTATCCATTTGAGGTCCAAAATGGGCATCCTAATAAAGGTTTACAACCAAAATAAAAATTATAAGAGCCAATAAAATTCAAGCTGATTATGTCAACCATGGGGGACGATTCACCATGTTTGGGTTAAAAATGTAAAAACATTTAAAAATAATAAAATAACAAAACTACTTTTTCAACTTGTGTTTCAAACTTATCTCCCTAAATTTTTACTAAAATTTTGAGTGGGAGTGCTCGTTGGATGCAACATTTAATTACTCATCCAAGGATTACCCATGTTCCATACTTTCGATGGACCCTGCTACACAGAAAATGAGAAATACATGAAAAAACGTGATTGAAATCACGTTTTTCATGTATTTATCATTTTTTGTGTAGTATGGTCCATAGAAAGTATGAAACATGAGTACTTCTTAGATGAGGAATCAAATTATAAATCCAAAGAGTGTCCTCGCTCAAAATTTGAGTATACCCATAGGAAGATAAGTTGAAAATACGTGTTGAAAAAGTAGTTTTTTCATCTTTCCCTCTAAAATTGGATGATGTAATCTAATATTATTTTATTATTTCCAATATTATTTTATAATTTCCTAATGATGCCTATTTTAGACCTCAAAATTCCCCTAATAGTATCCTTGAACTATCTTGAAACCTTAATTGCTTATCCTTTTCTATTAATTTACCCTACCTCAACCTCTTTTCACCTATAGTCTTTTTCAATTGAGTTCTCAAATCAATGATTTCCTTCTTAAGCATATTTTCTTGTTCTTGATATACTTGAATAATATCGTCATATCATTTGTTTGATTTCTCAAGATCGGATCCGAGAGAGATGTTTTTTGCTTCAAGTCCTTCACAGTAATTGGTTCTTTCTTTAAGCTCCTCGGTTGTTGTATCCTATTTATTCACTTTATTTATTAATGATAATACCTCATCCTGCAGTTTTTCACATTGAACTTCTTTTTCCTTATACTGCTTCCTCATTCCTTCTTCAATTTTGTTTGCTTCTTCTGTTGCAATTAAATATTCAAGGAGTTATTTATTTGTGATCTCATGCATGATTGAAATCACCAGACAGAAAAAGAGAATGGCTAATACAATCTAATAACAATCCCCAAACTACATGGCCATGCATGTAGTTTCAATGCAATTTATAATGCTACAAAGTATGAGAAAGTAACTTTACTCCTCATAGGTTGGTGAAGGGTTTTGGGCCTGGTACTGAATCCTTGCTCTCCAATGAAGCGATCTCTTTCATCCACTCCTAATCCAAATCATGCACACAAATATAAAAAGTGATTTTCTGCAAAAGATCGTGAGCTAAAAAAATCTATAAATCACACATATAAATTATTGCGGAACTGATATAAGGGGAAGGAACATAGATTTTTATTAACCATATAAGTGAAAGTACATTAATATACCTTCAATCAAAGAATATACTCTCCTCAATCTTATAGTATGGTATCCTCTCCAAATAAACATAGTTCTCACACTATATTTGGAAACTTCTTCTTACCCCATTTCCTCTTGGTGATATTTTATAGGCTCATTCTATCATTTGGGAGAATGTATCTAGACACCTAGGGGCTTGAGAAGTTAGGAAAGTTCAACAATAATGGACTCCTAGATAACTCAAATACAAGTGGGTCAATTTGATCTCCTTTGGAATGGAAAACTCTAGAAACCTTTTTCATAATTATGAGTTTTTTTCTCAACTATCTCAATTATGAAATAATTATTATCGCATAATTGTATTATTTTTGAAAATTAATTATGATAAATAACCCAATCATGTAATCAAACCCTTTTATCATGGGAAAAATCTCACATATTAAGTAAAAGAAAAGGTGAAAAGGGATGCATTTTAGCCAAACAATTAAGGAAAGTTGATATTGGGTTTCTCTCACTATAATGGAGTGGAAAATAGGGTTATAACAGATGCCCCCTACAACATGAGGTCAGAAGAGAAACTTATGGATGGAATGAATTACAATAATACTCAAAGCTCAAAATGAGAGGAAGGAGCCAAGACTACAAAGCTTGATCGGAGGAACTCAAGTGCAAATGTTTCAATTCTGCTGAGAGTTAGATGGATCTATTCCACCAAAAAAATACAACAAGGCCTTGTGTCATTGAGGAAAACTTTGTAAAAACTCCATGGTAGACATGGTACAAGGAGTTTGGGAAATATATTCAATAATAATATAATGTTGAGAGGCCCGAGAAGAGGGATTGTTTTTTTACTTACAAATGATACACTTGGGGGGGGGGGATAAAAAATATCCAAAGGCTTATCTAACATGATAGGTCTAGTGGAAGTAGGTGGAGTGGTTGAGTCTTTAGAAGAAGAACTTGACTCATGAGCATCAAATGACTTGGCTCAGGTAGTCACATTCATATCTTATTTTCACTTAAAGACAAATGAATTGTTGGTGAAATGAGGAAACAACCCCTCGTTTCCCCCTGGTAGAGTTAGAGGAGGTTGAGAAACCATATGTTGTTGAGGTTGTGCAGGAAATGGATGATTCAAAACATCAGGTTGTTGAGTAGATGGCGGTGAAAGGAGCCTATGGAATTCATCTATCCGAGGGAATTCATGAGTCAGCTAGTCTCGTTGACATATTTTTCAAGGGAATTTGATTTTATGATGACGTTCATTAATGCCCCCTCCCTGATTCTGAGGGTTGATTTAGGGTTCCTCAGAGATTTGTTTCTTTTTTTTATTATTCTTGTTTTTCTTACCACCATATTATTGCTTCTTATTTGGTTGAGTGGAATTCTCTGTAAGAACGCCGATGGACTGATCAGGAGACAATGCTTTAGCATATCCAGACACACTTTCTAGGGCTTGATATGTAACAATAAATTACCCAAGTTGGTAAGAAAGTTAGCTCACAAAATCAAAGACGGACCCAATCATGCCATTAACATGTGGGCCAGAAGCAAGTTTAGGAGGGTCAATAGAAGGCCTAGGGGAATTAGGAAACACTTTGTATAGCATACCTGACTATGAAGAGATAAGATCCAACTATTGGGAAGCTAAAATGGCTTACTCATCAGTAACGACTCGAAATATGGACACATCCTTGGAAATCTGGGGTCAGAGAGAGAAAATGAAACATTTACGTAAGATTTCATCACGTAACTTGGTTCTCACTAACCTCTTATGATGAAGCCACTCATGAATGTGATCAGAAATCGACGTGGCATCGTCTTGTTTGAAGTTTGACAAGAGATCATACTCAATATCAAATGGGTAGGAAACTAGAAGTGTGTCAAGAATGTTTTAGCTAAGGAGGAAAATTCACTGCAGGATGTAGTATCTAACTCGATATACCACTTTGATACATCCCTAGTTAATGTACTTTGACAAGGGAAGTTTTATATAATCACCCACCAAATAATTTGAGGAACACCATAAGTGATAGGTGGTAATGTGGGTTGATATATTGTCCCTAGGATTCCCTTCAAACTTGGGAATATCAGATGGAAATTTTGCGGGAATGGGTGGCCACTAGGGACCATATAGGATGGGATAATTAGTCAAATTTTCCAAAACTGTTAAATCAAGAGAGGATAAGAATGGATTTTGGAGTGGGCTACCTTGCGGTACCCCCATATAGGTGAGGTATGGATTTCTAGTGAAGGAATGGGTTCGCCCCAACATATAACTGTTGCGGGACAAAATGAATCGTGTAAGGGTTCTACCCACCAGGGTATGTGCCCCCAAAGAGAAAAGGATCCCCAAGAGCATCACTTCTCACAAGGTTGTAACCAGGAGGATAAGACATAAAAGCCTGGGTGGTAGGACCAACATAAGGATAATAACATGTATGAGTGATGGCAATACCAACATGGTTGCCTCCAGGTAAACTGGCCCCTCCACGTAAAGTACTGGTAGGTGGTGCCACTCCAAAAAATGAACTATACTAGGCTTGTGACATGCTAGAAGAAAAGATTCACCTAGGCTTACTAGGAACAACTGTTGATCCCCCCCACATATTTCTAGAAGTAACCACGCCTAACTAAGGAACATGAATTGTTGGTTGAGAAAATTTTGGCGAAAATAATTTTGGTCCTACAGGATGACTAGGATGAATCACCATGGTTGGCGTATAAGATGGTGTGGGCATGGAAACATTTGAGAAATTTCCAGGAGCTATAGATGAAACTGGTGGAATGCCCTAAGAAGAAGTGAGAGGTGTAGAAACAAGAGTAGGTATGGCCCCATTAAGAGGCATCAATGATTGCATGGTAGTTAAAACTACTAATGGAGAAGGTAATGAGGTCTTAGAATCTACCATAGGGTGGAAAACTGATAAAGGTATGAAAGTATAAGTAGGTGAAAAATCGTCAAGATTCAACCACAATAACTCAGGTCCTAATGGATCAGTCAAGGGTAGATTGGAAGATCAACATAATCATATGCCAAATTATCAATAGACATAATATCACTACTAGAAGGACTAGGTATAGACTCAAAAACTATGCATTGATCTAAGTCTTCAACACCGATAGGAACTCTCCACGTCCACCTCTTTCAGGAGGAAAAACTTGAAGACGACATGAGTAACAATGGATAAATTCATCCATGGTGAAAACTTATAAATTAATACAATTATGTTAGTGAAAACACCCTAAGTCCAAAAATATTGACTCATACTAAACAAAACACACTATAAATGTCTTGAAAGATAAGACACACAATCCAAAATACAAAGAAGTTGGCAGTGGAACAATTATACTAGAAACCTGCTTCCCAACCCATTTAGTTGTGAATTTAGTCCAAGTGCCCTCAATAGAAGTGGAACACCCCCTGTGAGGACTGAGAGAGTATGAATAATATATTTCCTAGGTAGAAAGAATAAAACCCTGACCCTGTACTTGTGTCTGACCCCTAAGAGATAGGCCACTATGGTCACCACCAACAATAGCACGACTTGGGGGGATAGTCATAGGACAAACCCACACACAAGGGCAAGAAACTTAACTCAAAGTGCTAAGACCGAAAGCCCCTTGATATTTTCTGCCCGAGTGGTCCTAAGTGCTAAAAAAAACATTGATAACACCATTTGAATGCGTGTAAATTGCACTATATCACACAACCCAAAACTAAACGAAATTGGTCACTTCACCCCACCTAGCCCAAGTGTGACCTCATGCTTGACCCTCTTGTTATAAGGGATTCCTAGACCTCACTAATGAAAATGTATTTATCTCCCTACCACAAGTCTCTAAGTTTTTTTTGTAGTCTTGGAGTAGTCAATTCACTCTCCTATGTCCAAGACCCTTGCCTAATCTAGTTTTGGGGTACTACTAGTAAATGAAAATGACGAGTCTAGTTACTTTTATTAATGCATTAATTTTTAGTGGTTTCTATTTACATAGTTGGGATGTGATGTGAAACTTATACATTGTGAATGACTCTTGTTAGTAACCCTGATGTAGCTATATGAAAATTTTTATTTTCACTTCAGGAGGGTAAGAGTTTTCAGAACACACCAATTCCTATGGATGCACCTAGCACTAAATTCTTAAATGAAAATCATCCCAAATTTTTTTTTAGATGGATGACCGAAAAGCAAACCAAAAAGGAAAATTTAAAAATAACCAAGATGAGGCCAAACAAATTTTCTCAGGAAAGAACACAAAGCACTCCAAAAGAGTTAAAGCCAGGAAAAAATATCCAAAAAACAAACACACTCAAAGCGATCAAACCGAAAGCCAAAAGTTAAAAAATGAAGGAAATTTTAAAAATTATAAGGTTGTAGCAAAATGGCTCAACAAATTCCAATGTTCTAAAAAGGTCAAAAACAAACCCTAGAGGAAGGAAGGACTAAACAAGATCAAATGAGAGTGTTAAAAAGAAATGGAAAAACACTCAGATGAAATTTTCTAGATGAAAAATACATAACCAATAATAACCCCATCAATTGTTAAAAAAATAAATAAGAGAAGAAAGAGATCACTAAAAAATAAGTGAAAAGAGTGCACCAAGGACACAAATATCTAAAATTGAGATATGAAATAGATCCAAGTAGTTACCAAAAGTATCCAAACAGATCTGAAATTGAGATCTAGGGATGAGAACACTATTCCTGATCTAAATTTGAATGTTAGTTTTGTTGTGCTAATTTCATCTTCAGATTTAGAATTAATTTTCTGATCTTATGATTTATGTGCATAGGTTTCCTTGGTGTTTATGAGTGTCAAACAGATGAATGAGCTGAGATTTAAGTTAAATTGAAGACCATAAACTATGAAAAAGGAATGTTGAACAACAAAAATAACATGTACAACAAACCATCACAATTGATCCATTAACATAGTGTTTTGATGAAGGAGTTCACCCCTCCTGGGCTACATCTCCTTGGTCCAACTTCCATGGCTTGGGCCTCTGTGTTAGCTAAAAATGTGCAAATTTTTTTTGTTTGCATGCACCTAAAACTTATGAAACCTACTTCAATGTGTCGAGAATATCCAAATATGTCAGGATAGACTCTTCCTAAGCCAAAATTGGTCAATTTTTTCTCCATTTATGCTTCATTTAATTTTCCCTAGAATTCTCCTCCAAAATTGGAGAGAACTCCATTTAGCGCAGCTAAGTCTGGGGGAAGCTTTGAAATTTGCGGTTTCGCCAAATTTTTCACCGTGTTAATCTGTTGTTTAATTAAAGATAAGCTATCATTAACTTAATATAAGGCATCTTAAATGCACTAAGTGCATTTTTATAAAACCCGCGTTAAAGAGAAGGATTAACATCTATGCGCCATGATTATGTTAATTAATCCGGGCTTAAAACGTAAACCTGCGCATATGGTCTCACTCTACCATGGCTTAAGGTGGCAAGGTTTTATGGGGAGGGAGCTGGCCCGCGGGGTTGGCCCCCTCCATACCCCGGCTAGTGATTGCATATGGAAAAAAAATATAAGCTGGGACCTTATATGGTTAAGTCCCAAGGAAATCGCATGGTGGTAACATGAACTGTTGGTGCGGGGAAGGTCGTGGGGTTGACCTTGACCTCTGCCCATCCCTTGTAAATTTTTCTCCAATGCGCCATAAGGTTCAAAACCTTAATATAAATTTCATGTATGCGCCACATTTATATAATCGGATTTGACCATATGAAACATTGGAATTTGACCTTAGGAGAACACATATAAAACAAAATTCACCTTCAAACCAAACTGATGAATTCTAAAGTGACACTTGTCAGAGTGTCATTGGGCAAACTAAAGAATATTCATAGAATATTTTTAAATTTTTTGACTGGGATGCCATGTAACCAACCTGTCACTTCTGCAATTTTTTTAGTTGTTTATGAAAACAAACAACAAGCTTTATCTTCTTCATCTGGACTCTATTTTCAACAAAACCAATTGCACTGGATTCCTAGCGACGACGTCTTCATTTTCATTTAGTTTCCATTCAATTTTGAGCACTTTAATCTTTGAGCTTTGACACTGAGCACCTGATCATTCTTCCCCACTAGAAACCTTTTGGACCCAAAAAGCTTTTTGATTACTGATCATGTGGATGAGGGCACTGTTCCCTCAACCTTCTAGTCTACATCCACTGAATTTTTTCAATTTTCATCAATTGAAGCTTTTTACAAAACTTAACTTTTTCCTTGTCTCTTATGACCCTCTCTTGCTGTTTTTGACACCATCATGTTGCACTTTCCTTGAATTTGCAGAGAAGAAAGTTGTTCTTGCAGAAACCATCTTGTTCCTACCTCGATCATTAATCAAAGGAAAATTAAAAACTGTCTCACCTTGCACGTTGTGGTCATGGCGATTCTTAACTGATCTTGCTCTGTACTTGTGTCAACTGTTGACCAAGTATCTTCGCCATTGCCATGTACCCTTTGGAAACAAAAAATAAACACTTTTGGAACCCATTCCTTCTTTTTCAAACTACTTTTTCTCTTTCTCTTTGACCTTTGCACTCTCTTGCACCCACATCTTGTTTCCAACACTATTGAACACTAATTTTGACTGCTGCAAATGTTTTACATCTTGCTCACCTCCTTTCAAAGGAAATGTTTTAGAGTCCTAAAACAACTCATTACAAGCATAAGCAACTTTAATGAAATCAACTTTTTCATTCAATGCATCTTTTCGAAAGGTTTGATTCAAAACATCTCTATGTTTGATCATCAAAAATGTCAAATTCTGACTTGCATTCACTATCCTCTTCGTTTCTCCTGCATGCATAAGAGACAAAATTTTATTCTTCTTATGCACTTTAATTATGTACTCAGTTCCATATTTAAACAAGTGACAATTATTATCATGGCGATGACATATTGCTTTCCTATGATAAAGATAAGGACTTCCAAAAACAATACCTGATATTTGAAGCGAAACCACATCAAGTTCAGCTTCATCAAGAAAGTTTGAATTGATGGTGAATCTTAGTATGCAATTCCTTGTAACCTGCAAGTTTTCATTCTTGCATATCTACCCTAAAGGATAAGGTCTTGGATGTATAACAATTTCAAGGTCTAGCTACTTATCAAAGTCTTCGGAATTGAAGTTAGCTTGTGACCCCAATCAAAAAGTTTGGCTATCTTGGTATGTTTAGAGATGACTCTAATACGGAAAAGTTCAATTCTCGTATCTTCATCTTGAGTGACATTGGAAAAATTTGAAGAACTAGTTCTATATGATTACCTTTCAATCCCATGGTTGTAATCTTTGTTTCATCTCATGAATCTGAACCTAAGTCATGTTCAATGATAGCAACAATTTTCTCCTTTTCTTTGGCTTTCAGTTTGTTTGGCTTCAACTCTAGTTGAAGTTGCCAACATTAGTATTCATCATGGCCAACACTGTTACTGACGAAATAGGTAACCACACTATTACCTACTTTTTTTTGGTAGCATAAAAAGCACTCGATTTTGAAAAGTGGTGATGCAGAATCACCCTTTTTTTTGTGCACATTTTTGACACTTTAATATTTTTATTTATGAAGTATGAATATTTGTTTTAAAATGTTAGTGATTTTCATGCTAATTTTGAAACGTATTGATGCAACATCAACTTTTTTTTTGAGAGTGGTGATTTTCATGCTAATTTTGAAACGTATTGATGCAGCATCAACCTTTTTTTTTTAGAGTGGTGATTTTCATGTTGGTAATAAAACACAAAACTTAGATAAAAAATATATACATAAAAACAATAAAAAAACCAATAAAAATGTAAAAAAAAACAAAATTAACTCATAAAAATAAAAATTTAAACAAAAACAAATTAAAAAAAAACAAAAAAAAAAAATATTTGAAAATTATATCAAAAGAAATGACAAAATTTGAAAAAAAAACACATAATTTAAAGAAAAAAAACAAAAATTAACCAAAAAAATAAAATAAAAAAACATCAAAAACATTTTTTTCTAAGCTATTAAAAAAAAACCATATAATTAAAAAAAAAAAATTTAAATAGAAAATTTAAAAATAATTAAAATTACAAAATTAAAATTTAGATTAAAAAAAAATACAAAAAAGAAAAAAATTAAATTTAAAAATTTAAATTAAAAAAATAATAGTAATAAGAAAATAAAAATAAAAATTTTAAAATTAACAAAAAAAACAAATTAAAAAAGAAAAAAAATTTAAAATTGAAAAAGAAAATTAAAAGAAAAGAATTAAAATAAAGAAAACTATGATTAAAAAAAAGAAAAGAAAAAAAACCACATGCAAATAATTAAAAAACAAATATCCATAAATTTACTATTTTTTTTTAAATGAAATAATTTATAAATTTTAAAAATGAAAATCTAAATAAACTAAAAGATTAAAAAAAAAATTTAATTAAATTAAAATTTAATAAATTTAATAAATAAATTTTAAATTTTAAAAAATAATTAATCTAAAATATTAAATTTAAAAACAAAATAAAATAAAAAAGTTCAAAATAAAATTAAAACAAATAAAATTTAAAATAAAAAAATTTGAATTAAAAAAAAATTAATTTTAATTTTTTGAAAATAAGAAAAAAAATATTAAAAAAAAAAATTAAAAAAAAAATAAAAAAAAAAAATAAAAAAAAAAAAACAGAAAAGAAAAAAATCAAATTAAAAAAAAAAAAAATATTAAAAAAAAAAAATATTAAAATTTCAGGAAAAAAGAAGAAGAAATTTTTGATCGTGGTGGCCTAATCGGCCTCCCGCCACGAGAGGCTAATTCATAGAATCGGCCTCCACTGCCACCTGGGTGGGAGGCCAATTGGCGGTGCTACCACAATCAAAAAATTCATTTTTAAAATTTTTTATTTTTTATTTTTAATGTTTTTTTTTTAATTTGTTTTTTTAATTTTTATTTTTTTTTATATTCAAAAAATTTATTTATTTATTTTAATTTATTTATTTGAAATTTAATCTGTTTTAATTTTTTTGTTTTTCTTAATTTTATTTAATTTATTTAATTTTTTTTTGTTTTTAAATTTTTTTTTTCTAAATTTTGTTGATAATTTTTATTAAATTTTGTGTGTTTTTTTATTTATTTAATTGATTTTTGTTTTATTATTAAACTTTATGTTTAGTTTTTTCATTTAATTTTTTAAAATTTAATAAATTTTGTATTTTTTTTAATTTATTTGAATTTAATATTTTTTATTTTTGTTTTTTAATATATATATATATATATATATATATATATATATATATATATATATATATATATATATATATATATATATATATATATATATATATAATTTTTTTATTTAATTTTTCATTTTTAATTGATTTTTAAAGTTTTTTAACTTTTTATTTTAACAATGCTTTTTTTTTTCTTTATATTTAAAATTTATTTCTTATTTCAAAATTTATTTGTTTATTGATTTATTTATTAGAATTTAATATATTTCTTTAAGTTTAATTTTTTTTTATTTTTTTATTATTATTTTTTAAACATTTTCTTTTTCTTTTTTAAATTTAATTTCTATATTTAATCTTTTATAATTTCTTTCCTTTTTTAACTTTTTTTTTTTTTTTTTTTAATTTAATATGTTTATTTTGTTTTTATTTTTATTTTTTTATTTCTATATATTTTGAAATTTTAATCTTTAAATTTTTATTTTTTATTTTTTATTTCTTAAATTTTAGGGTTTTTTAATGTTTGAATTAAAATTTTTATTTTCTTTTTATTTTTATTTTTTTATTCCTATATATTTTTAAATTTTAAGCTTTAAAATGTTTTTATTTTTTAAATTTATTTTTTCTTAAAGTTTAGGTTTTTTTTTTAATGTTTGAATTTTAAAAATTAAAAAACGTTATTTCTATTTCTAAAAATGTTAAAAATATGACACAATTTTTTTTTTTTTGGTTATTCCAGCATCAACTGGTTTTGTTTTAACGGTGTTTTTTCAATCCTTTTTCAAGAAACAGTTTTGTGTTTAGCATAATTTTATAAAATGTTGAAATTTGACCTTCAAAAAAAACCAAGTGCATTCTGGAATACACTTTCTTTGTTTTGGGGGTGTTTTTTCATGTTTTTTGCGTCTTTTTGGGCTAGAGTTCCTATTTTGAGGTCAGGTTACCTATTTCATCAGTAACAGTGTTGGCCATTCTTCAAACAATGTTTACATGTGAGTTTCTATTTCTCTCTTTTGACAGAGCTATTTCTCTTTCCTCTTCCATAAAAATTTCCCTTTCCTTTACCCTCACTATCACTTTTCTCATCTATGTTATGTTTCCCTCTTGCTTCTAAATGTGTGGCTTGAACACAAATATCATCTATGTTTGTGGGATTGAACATAAAAATAGTGTGCCTAAGGTAACTATGCAAACCCCTAATGTACTTTAACAAAGTTTCTTGCGAATATAAATTAATACCCAAAATAAGAGCTCTTCTCCTAAATTAATGAGTATAAGCTTGCAAAATTTTTCCTTTCAAATGTCTAAAATTTTTCCAGTCCATAATGGCCTTTTCCATGTAAGCTAATCGATAGAATTTCATTTTAATGGAAGAAATAAAACTTTACCAAGACATAGAGATATTACAGTAGTTTTTAATCTTTTCTTGAGTCCTTGCCTCCCACCATACAAGTGCAGACCCTGCCATCCTCAAAGAAGCCAATTGAACCTTTATGTCATCTTCATGAAGGTTCTGCATTCTGCAATACACCTCCAATTGACGTATCCAATTGTCAAATTTCTCTGCATTTATCTTTCCATTATACATTGGAAGCTCAAATTTGACATCAACTTTGAGTAAGAGAGTTTTTCCTTTTGTGGCTTTTGAGTGAGTATGGGTAGTTTTTGTGGTGAAAATGGAAGATGATGCTAATGGTGATGATGAGGATGATGAATATGGTGGTGATGGAGGTAGGGAAAATTTTAAGGACGAAAAATTATCTTAAAGTTTAAAAAAAATGACGAATCTCACTACTCCTTAATATGTAAACTATAAAATGTTTATTGATGTATTTGTAAAATTATTCAAATTTATAATGATTTATATATACTCTCTATATAATTTTGGCGATTTTTAAGGTAAAATAAAACTATATTGTAAAGTTTGGGTGATTCATTTTTATAAAGAAAGGAAATTGGAAAATATTTTTTTGGAAAAATCATGGAAAATTAGCCCTCCCATGAATATTAGCCTCTAGTATTTTCCATGGATGGAGGTGGCTTTTCTCCACTACCCTTTGAATCCTTTTCTTCGTACTTCTTATCATTTGATGTTCCTTCTCCATGTGGAGGTTTAGAACCCTCTCCTGTCATCCAAGTAATAAATGCATCAAATATAATCTTAACCATCCTCTTTATGTCATTGAATTATTTCTTGAAATCATCCTCTTCTGAATGAACTTTAGTTTCTCCAACACCTGACATGATGGCTATGGATTCAAGATCAATTTCTGGTGCTTGTACCTCTTCAATCTCGACTTCTGGTGCAACTTGTACCTCCTCAATCTCAGCTTCTTGAGATAAAACTTGAGGTGCTTCAAGTGCAGCTATGAGTGGAACTTTGGGTGGAGATGGTGCCCTTGTGGCTCTCCTTCTTCTGGTCCTAATCTTAGGACTTGCAACCAATAGTTTCCCTTCACCTCTCAGCAACTTCAACCTTGTAATGATCACAAATTTGCAACCATTAAAACCATACTTGCACAAAACTCAAGCAAATCAAGAAAATAACCTTTGCAACCCTTGCTCTGATACCAACTTGATCTAAATTTAAATGTTAGTTTTTTGTGCTAATTTCATGTCCATATTTAAAATTAATATGCTGATCTTATGATTTATGTGCATAGGTTTCCTTGGTGTTTATGAGTGTCCAACAAGTGAATGAGTTGAGTTTTAAGTTAAATTCAAGAGCATAAAGCATGAAAAACAAATGCTGAATAGTAGGAATAAGAAGAACACCAAACCATCACAATTGATCCATTAACACAGTGTTTTGATGAAGGAGTTCACCCCTCTTAGGCTACATCTCCTTGGTCCAGCTTCCATGGCTTGGGCCTATGTATTATCTCAAATGTGTAAAAAATGTTGTTTAGATTCACCTAAAACTCCTAAAACCAGCTTCAATGTGTCCAAAATATCCAAATCTACTAGGATAGACTCTTCCTGAGCCAAAATTGGTTGAAATTTGCACCATTTATGCTTCATTTAATTTTTCCCTAGAACTCTCCTTCAAAAATGGAGAGAACTCCAGTTAGTGTAGCTAAATCTAGGGGCAGCTTCGAAATTGGCAGTTCCACCAAATTTTCTGCTGTGTTAATCAACTGTTTAATTAAAGATAAGGTAGCATTAATTTAAGATAAGCCATCTTAAATGTGCTAAGCGTGTTTTTATAAAAACTATGTTAAAGATAAGGGTGGAATTTTAAGCATCGTGATTATGTTAATTAATCCGAGCTTAAAATGTAAACCTGCACTTTATGGTCCCACTCCGTCATTGGTTAAGGTGGTAAGGTTTTATGGGGAGGGGGCTGGCCCCATCCATACCCTCACCAGTGATTGCATATGAAAACAAATATAAGTTGAGACCTTATATGGTTAAGTCCCAAGGCAATGGCATGGTGGTAACGTGGACAGTTGGCATGGGGGAGGTCATGGGGTCGACCCCGACCTCTGCCCATACCTTGTAAATTTTTCTCCAATGCACCATATGGGTCGAAACCTTTAGATAAATTTTGTAAAAATTAACCGTAAGGTTCAAAACCTTAATATAAATTTAATGTATGTGCCACATATATATTATCAGATTTGACCATATGAAACATTGGAATTCGATCTTAGGAGAACATGTATAAAAAAAATTCACCTTTAAACCAAATCGATGAATACTGAAGTGACACTTGTCACTGTGTCATTGGGAAAACTGAAGAATATTCCCAAAATATTTTTAAATTTTCTGACTGGGCTGCCATGTCACCAACCTGTCACTTCTGCAAATTTTTTAGCTGTTTAGGAAAACGTACAACAACCTCTATCTTCTTCATTTGGACTCTGTTTTCGACGAAACAAATTGTGTCGGATTCCTGGCGACGAAGTCTTCGCCATCATTTAGTTTCCATTCAATTTTGACCACTTTCATTTTAGAGCTTTTACACTAAGCACCTAATTAAGTCCTAAACCAAAGCATACAAACAATCCTTCAAGGGAACCTTGAAGAACACAAGAAATAGAAAATACCAACCAATGCATAAGAAATGGGTCAAATTTGACAGAGGTCAGCAACTAACAACAATAAAAGCAAATAGATCCAACATATCTCCAATAGATCAACAAAAAACAAGACGATCAATTCCTAATACAAGAAAAAACTCTCCAAATGAAGGATAAAAAACATAAGGAAATCAAGCAAAGGAAAAAATACCTAGACAAGATCAATCCTGTAAACGAGGAGCTCGAACAAATCAAGGATAGAAACATAAACTTCTGAGGAATTTTTTTTCTTATCTATGGCTAGAAACTCGGTCGCACGCATGGCTAGAAACTCGGTCAGTCGCTTTGTTTCTAACTGCAATCCAATGACCAGTATCCTCCAGTTGCATGTATGACTCCCCGTGGGAGTGATCCGGATTTATGCAGGAACGCAACAGAATAAAAATATAACCATAAATACAGAGATGCAGCTGAAATACCACTTCATTTCATTAATATCAGAGAACTGAAATTTTCTTACAGACAGAATGGAAATAAAACTATCTAGGGCACTGGTAGCTATCTCTGAGAAGAGATGTGGCGGCTACCGGCCTCTGAAATGAGTTACAATGAGGCTCGAGGGCCTATTTATTATTGAGAAACAATGGAGAATCCTAAACATCCAAAAACCTAGCCCTAGGAGATGAAGCGCCAAAACTATGGGTCCCGTTTGGGTAAATTGGTGTTTCAACTTCCCAGGGATATAACTTTGGCATACTATCTCCGTTTAACGCACATGATACATAATTAGAAAGCTCTATCCAAGGACTACAACTTTCACCACAAATATCATTCTGGAACAAAATGATACAGAATGATATCAGCTGCAGGTGCGATGCCCAAAAAACGTCCTTTAGGGCCTCAAAATGGCTCCGGAAGTTCAGGACCCGAAAAACTGCTAAAAATAGTAAGTTATGCCGAAACTGAAAAACTAAAAGATACAATGGTGGGGGCCCAAGTGGAATAGGTGGGTGGCCACAAATATCCACCTGTATCATTCCTCCCCCCTTAGGAAGCAATGGTCCCCATTGCATTAAGTTCCTCCATGAGATGAGGAAATTTCTGCTGAACTTGGTCCCTAGTGAACCACTTTCCTTGGTGCAAGAGTTGGCCAGCTTTGACAACCCGATACAGTTGGATCTTTTGTTGGCAAGTGTTCTTGATTTGCATGTCCATGATACAATCTATGGTGGCATGTTCCATGCAGTAAGGGTTTAACTCTGTTGGTGTGAGTTGTTCTGCAATGTCCGAGGTGTCCAGTAGAGGTGGGAAGTAAGGAAGAAGGCGATCCACATTGAAGACTGGGTGCAGACGAAGGAATGGAGGAATACTAAGCTCAAAGGCATTGTTCCCTATAGCCTTGGTGACAGTGTACGGCCCGTATCGGAGCGATCGAAGCTTGCGGTGGGGTCCAGTGAGGCGCTCCTTCTGCAAATGTAGCCATACTTTGTCGCCCACCTAGAAGTTGTGTGGCACCCGGTGTTGATCATGGCGCTGCTTGTACTTTGCATTGGCTCTATCCAATATGTCATGAACCTATTTGTGGATGTGCTGAATGCGCTCGATGAAGCTACTTGCTTTGTCAACTTCGAACTGGACATGAGCTGAATCGGCCAGAGCAGCTGCAAATGGCATGACTACGTCAATGGGACATAGTGGCTAGAATCCCAAGCCCACCTGAAAGGGGCTATGGCCAATTGAACTGTGGAGAGCCCTGTTATAACTATGTTTTACATAGGGGAGGCTCTCGTCCCATGTGCATGGATTCTTTGAATTTTACATGCACAAAATGTGTACAATCATTCTGTTGACGACCTCTGTCTGGCCATCTGTTTGGGGATGGAAAGCTGTGGACTTGGTGAGCTTTGTGTCCAACATTGACCAGAGGCTGGACCAAAACGTGCTGAGGAACTTGCTATTTCAATCTGATATGATAAACTGTGGGATCCCAAAGTGCATCCACACTCGTTCAAAGAAGAGTTTAGCAATGGCTTCTACTGTGATATTCTTCTTACAGGCTACCATAATGGCCATCTTCAAGAAGCTATCAACAACCACGAAAACACAGGCATTTCCATTCTTAGTAGAAGGTAGACCCGACATGTAATCTATGGAGATGGATTCCCAAGGTCGACTAGGGGTAGCTAGTGGAGTATATAGGCCTTGCTTCTTGATGGTCGGTTTGGCAATGGCACAAGCAGTGCAGGATCTGATGTGCTTCTTGACATCCTTTCGAAGGTTCGGCCAATAGTTGCTTTTGTAGTATTGCTACTATTTTATTGACCCTAAAATTCCTAGCGACTCGACTGTAGTGTGATTCCCATATCATCTTGGCACGCTCGCTTGAAGGAAAGCAAAGGTGTCCTAGGTGACATAAAAGTGCATCTTGGAGGTGAAAATTTGAAACTTGCGTACCCCCCAAGAGTGCCTTGTAAGTGTGGCCAAATTTTGGGTCACTCTCATAGAGAAGCGGCCAATCAAAAGTCTCGTGCCCACAAGAGTTGAGCACGGTGGTGAGCGCCACGATCGGTGGTCGGCTGAGGCAGTCTGCAACATTATTGGTGCTACCCTTCTTGTACTTGATGTTCAAATGAAACTGTTGCAGATATGCGGACCACTTCTGATGGTGATCATTCTGCAACTTCCCTTGTGTCTGTATGAGCTATAGGGGCCGGTGGTCTATGTGGATGATTATTTCCTTCCCCAAAATGTAATGCTTCCATTGTCGATAGGCTTGCACAATGGAATACATTTCTTTGTCATAGGTCGGATACTTGTGAACTGTCTTAGACAATGTCTCACTGTGATATGCCACTGGATGTCCCTGTTGAGTAAGAAATGCCCCAATAGCATAGTCAGAGGCATCTGTCTTGATCTCAAATGGCTATTGCAAGTCTGGTAATGTGAGCACTGGGGCAGAACAAAGGCGATTTTTCAATTCTGTGAACGCCTTCTGTTGAGGTTCCAACCAAAATAAATTTTCTCTCGCTCCTCCTTTGGTGACTTGACTCAAGGACCAAGTGATATGAGAGAATCCCAACATGAATCTACAGTAGAAATTAGCAAGACCTAGAAAGCTGTGAAGCTATGTTATAGTGGTTGGGGCTGGCCAATCCCGAATGACTTGGATCTTGGCTGGATCCACATGTACCCCCCTTTCATCAGTAATGTATCCCAGATATTGAACCTGGGTCATGCCAAACATGCACTTCTCCAAATTGGCACACAACTTGTGTTGCCGCAGTGTTTGGAGGACTTGTCGGATGTGGTGAAGGTGCTCTTCCCAAGTCTTGCTAAAGATCAGAATGTCATCCAAGTACACCACTACAAATGAGTTGGTGAATAGCCGCAAGATGTCTTCCATCATCCTCATGAAGGTTGCAGGAGCATTATCAACCCGAAAGGCATGAATAGCCATTCAAAAAGGCCTTCCTTGGCTTTGAAGGCAGTCTTCCACACATTAGAGGGTTCAATTGGTACTTGGTGATACCTAGACTTCAGGTCAATATTGCTGAAATATTTTGCACCCTTGAGTTGGTCCAGAAGGTCATCAATCCATGGGATTGGGTACCTATTCCAGACAGTGATCTTGTTCAGTGCCCGATAGTCAATACAGAGTCTCCACGTCCCATCCTTCTTCTATACCAACACGATCGGGTTCCCACAGGGCGATGAACTTGGTTTGATGTGACCTTTCTGCAATAGCTCCTGAATTCGCCTCTTGATTTCATCATTCTCCAGAACAGAGCGTTGATGGATCGGTCCATTGGGTAGCGGTGCACCTGGGGTCAGATCAATCGGGTGCTTGACCTGACAGTGTAGAGGAACCCCTGTGGGTGAGGTGAAGATGTCCCCGTACTCCTCCACAACCTTATCCATTTGTTGTTGTCGTGTAGAGGAGCCCTGTCTGGAGGTCGTGGCCACAATCTTCTTCTTGCCCTGGGGGAGGATCATCAGGAAAATGAATTTCCTGGTTTGGGAAATGAGCTTACTGCATTGTTTTGCAGTAACCAAAGAGATAGCCGCAGGAGGTGGTACCTCTAGTATCCTGTACAAATTATTTCCCAAAGCAACAATAACAGCACGAGGTCGAGACTCATACATAGCATGATGGTTCCACAAGTATGGTTGTCCTAATAATACATCAAAAACATCAATAGGAGCAACATCACATAATACCTCATCCGTGAAGGGCTTGATGCTATAGGGAAGGCGGCACTGCTGGCTGACGCGGATATCTCGTCCTTGGTGAAGCCACCCGATGGTGTATGGATGTGGGTGAGCTATGGTCGGCAAGCCCAACCGCTTCACAGCATCTACTGAAATGAGGTTCTTTTGGCTCCCATTGTCGACAATGAAATGTACAGGGGAGCCCTTTACCCACATCTGGGAGTGGAAGAGTCGTTCCTCCTCCTTTGGATCTTCTGGTTCCTCCTTCTGGATCTTTGTAGTGGCAACAATGGCGTTGGGCTCCGCATCAATAATCTGTCTCCCTTTTTCATTCCCCTTTTTAGGTTCTGATTCGGAGTCGGAGCATGCATCTGACTCAGAAGCCCTCATATTGGCCACTAGCGACTACTTGGCCCGACACTCACTTGTGTTGTGAGTGGAGCTCTTATGGAACTCACACCACTTTCCCGTGTCCTTCTTTGGCTTTGCGGTGCTGTTCTTTTCTTGGGGTTTTGACGGATTGTCTTTAGCCGCCATGCCTTGGCTCTGTCCTTTGTTCTGCAGTTTGGAAGCACCTTTTCCTTGCTTTTGATTCATAGATCCAAAGTTTCGCTTCTTTTGTTTGAATTTCTGCTCAATCTTGGCAGCATACCAGTATGCCGTACCAAGCGAGGAGATGTCGAGGAACTCCATTTCCTCCTGAATGTATCTGTGCAGACAACTGCGATACTTTAGCACCAAATATTTCTCTGAATCTTTGATACCCAACTTTGTGCGCAGGGTATGGAACAGATTCGTCAGCTCATGCACATCTTGATCCCTTTGTTGTCGCAGCGTGGTCCATTGTATGTACTTGTCCTCATAGTTCCCCACAGGATAATACTGTTCCTTGATGGAATCTCGGAAAGAATTCCAATTTGGTACGGCCGAGAACAGAGAGGGTTCTTTCTGGTCCTTTTTCTCACAGTAGGTTTCCCACCAATCCTTAACATGGGGGGTAGCTTTGAGGAGTGCAAAAATAATCTTCTCCCGGTCTAAAAAGTCATGAACAGAGAAATATGCTTCTAATAGATTCAACCATCTATCTATGACATCAGTGTCTATTTGACCCTCAAATATGGGAATGTAAAAATTTACTTGTACCTTAAAAGGAGTCGCACCTCCAGAGTGGCTGCTGGATGTAGACGCGCCGCCGGTGGGCAGCCGTTGAAGGATCTGAGCAAAGTTATCCATCATCACGTTCCTTTGTTTTTTGAGGGCCTCCTCGAGCAATATTTTGATAAGATCTCCTACTCCCTCATCTTTCTTTTTGTCCCCCATGGGCGTCCGCCGAGTTTTGCGAGGCTGATCTTGTAAAGGTTCCACCAGATCAAGCCCTAGCTCCTTAAACCCCGACCTCGTTGGGGACATGCAAAGAAGGATCGAGAAAAAGCAGAACGCTCTGATACCACTGATCTGGATTTATGCAGGGACGCAACAGAATAAACATATAACCATAAATATAGAGATGCAGTGGAAAGAACACTTCATTTCATTAATATCAAAGAGCTGAAATTTGCTTACAGACAGAATGGAAATAAAACTAGCTAGGGCGCTGGTAGCTATCTCTTAGAAGAGATGTGGCGGCTATCGGCCTTTGAACTGAGTTACAATGAGGCTCGAGGGCCTATTTATTATTGAGAAACAATGGAGAACCCTAAACATCCAAAAACCTAACCCTAGTAGATGAAGCGCCAAAACTATGGGTCCCGTTTGGGTAAATTGGTGTTTCAACTTCCCAGGGATGTAACATTGGCATACTATCTCCGTTTGACGCACATGATACATCATTAGAAAGCTCTATCCGAGGACTACAACTTTCACCATGAATATCATTTCCGAACAAAATGATACGGAATGATATTCGCTGTAGGCGCGATGCCCAAAAAACATCGTTTAGGGCCTCAAAATGGCTCTGGAAGTTCAGGACTCGAAAAACTGCTAAAAATAGTAAGTTATGCCGAAACTGAAAACTGAAAGATACAATGGTGGGGGCCCAAGTGGAAGAGGTGGGTGGCCACCAATATCCACCTGGATCAGGGAGTGACTGGGAAAAAAATTGAGCTAGCTAACTTCAATCGACCATAAAATCCTCATAAGGATTCTGTTTTCAGTGATTTGTTTTTTGATGAAATTATGAGAGGAATCTATATCGATGGTAAATTAAATCTAATTATGTACATAAAATTTCAAAATTTTATTTTAAACGCACGATATTTTATTCTCTCATATAAAAAACAAAAACAAAACTCTAGATCTAAGATAAGCTCAGATATAAAGCAAGTAAAATCAATGGAGATCAAAATGAATAAAAAAAAATATAGAGAACTCAACAGGATATCCCAAAAAAAAATATCTATAGTAAAAGAGAATAGATCTAAATACAAAGAGGGAAAAAGAAAAATTCTCTCATTGAAATCACTAATTTTCCTGCAATAAATTTTGCAAGGATTTATTGCTCTGCAATCTAATGCCTGATTTAGATCACCAAACAAAAAAGTAGAATGGATAAGACAATCTAATAACAATCTCCGATCCATATGGCCATGCCTACAGTTTCGATGTAATTTCTAATGCTTCAAAGTATGAGAAAGTACCTTGCCTCCTTGTAGGTTGGTGAAGGGTTTTGGGACTAATGCAAAACCCTTGTGCTCCAATGAAGCAATATATTTCATCCACTCCTGATCCAGCTCCTACACACAAATACAATCAAACAGGGGCGAAAGGTGATCTTCCGCAGAAAATCATCAGATCAAAACATCTAGAAATCACACATATAAATTACTACAAAATTGATATAAGGGGAAGCAACTATAATTTTATTAACCATATAAGTGAAATTAAATAAATATGAACACAGTTACTAATCAACGAGAAAATTACTTGCTACCCGTTCTTTTGAGGTAACAAAAAAAACACCCGATTTTTAAAAGTGGTGATGCAGAATCACCCTTTTTTTTGGAGCATAGTTTTGACACTTTAAATTTTCTTATGGTTTTTTTTTTTTTTAAATGTCATGATTTTCATGTCGATTTTGAAAAGTGGTTATTTAGAATAACCTGTTTATTTTTTGGAGCATATTTTTGGAACTTTAAATTTTCTTTGATTTTTTTTTTTTTAATATCATGTCGATTTCGAAAAATGGTGATTTTTTTGGCACTTCAAAACTTTTTATTTATCAAGTATGAACATTTGTTTTAAAAAGTTAGTGATTTTCATGCTAATTTTGAAAAGTGTTGATGCAACATTAATCCTTTTTTTTTAGAGTGGTGATTTTCATCTTGGTAGTAAAACATAAAAATAAAATAAAGTGACAAAAAAATCAAATATAAAAAAAAATAATAAAAGTGTAAAAAAAACAAATTAACTTGTAAAAATAAAAAAATTAAAGAAAAAATTTCAAAAAATAAATAAAAAGGGGGAAAACTAAGAAAAACTCATAATTTAAAGAAACAAAATAAAAATTAAACCAAAAAAAATACAATTTTTTTAAGTTAAAAAAAAATACAATTTCTTTTAAGATAAAAGAAGCTACATAACTAAAGAAAATAATAAAATAAAATAATTAAAATTAAGAATTATAAAATAATTAAAAAAAAATTTAAAATATCAAAATACTGAAATAAAAAATAATTAAAATTCAGAAATTGAAATTTTAGAATATATATATATATATATATATATATATATATATATATATATATATATATATATATATATATATATATATATTTTAAAAGAACATTAAAAAAAAATTGAAAATTTAAAAAGAAAATTTAAATTAAAACATACACACACATGAAAAATGCATTTTCAAGGAATAAAAAAATAATATAATTCATTTTTTTTAATTAAAAAAATAAAAATAAATATAAAATAATAAAAAAAAAAAAAAAATTAAATTAAAATAAAAAAAATGAAACTTAAAAAATATATTATATTAAAAAAAAAAAATAATCTAAATATGTAAATTAAATTCAAGAAAATTTTAAAAAATTAAAAATTATTAAAAAAAAAAACAGAAAAAAAGAAAAAAAAATGTAATTAAAAATGTAATTAAAAGAAAATTAAAACAAATTTGTTTGACCGCTGCTATGGGGGCGCTTGGCTCGGCCGGCGGGAGAGCTGACTGAGCCCCGCAACCATAGGGTGACGGTAAAAAAAATGTTTATTAATTTTTTTTAATTAATTTAATTAATCTTATTTATTTTTAAATGTATTTCATATTTTTAATTCTTTTAGTTTTTTAATTTTTTAGTTTTTAATTTTTAATGTTTTATTTTTTAAAAATTTTATATTTAAAAATTATTATTTTTTTATTATTTTAATTTTTTGTTTAGTTTTTGTTTTCTTTTTAATGTTTTTTTAAATTAAAAAAAATTGATTTTTGCTTTATTTTTTTTCTCAGTAAAACTAATTCTATTAAGAGAGCATATGGTACAATATGAAATTAAAATCAAAAGAAGCAAGTGAACGGGAAGTCGAAAAAGATAGACTATCCACCTCGGCCCCTGAGAGAAACCATGAAGAGAGCATTGCAATAAGCAAAAAGAAAGCAAGAAGTAACAAGGTAACAAAGGCTAAACAAGGGATTCTACCCAGAATGGGTCGATTAATCCATACAACATTTTTTCCCTTTCTTTTTACCGACCTTGACCCAGCCAATATGATGCGACTGAGCTCGAACTATTTGCAAACTAAGCTACGTTTTTGGTGAGGTATCCTTGTCTGAATCTGAGGGGGAAGACTCATGAGTTCTTTTCTATGAGTTTGGTGGAACATTGGATTCCCCGGGGCTTGCCGAAGGTGGATCCCGTGATTTCTTTTCTTCCTCCCCTTCTGCCTCACCCTCCTCTTCATCCGAGCTAAAGTAATCAACATCATCCATGGGGGGAGGATCACATGGTTTCCAGATTTTGGATTTCGTCTTGTGATTTAATTTCTTATTTTGGGCAGGGAACGAGGGGCAGAAGTTCTGAAGGTGCCCTGTTTGATGGCAGTGACGACATCGGAAGGTTGTGTTGTCATAGTCCAGGGTCTGAGTCCAAATAAAGTCCCCAATTTTTAGATTAATCTAATCGGGTAGACCTTTTCTCATGTTTATTTCTGCACAGATTCTGTCGAAGGTGTATATGCCCTTTTCCCCCCTCGAGGGGTATGTGGCTAGAAAATGACCTAGATATTTCCAATCCCTTGGAAGACAACGAAGTGCCATAGATGCGCTGGAAGGTTGGGAAGTCTGACCCATATGGGAAGCTTGGTGATGACTGCTGTAGATGGATCAAAATCTAGGAACCAGGGGGTGAGGAATAACCCTGGTGTTCCCCAAAACCATGGGCCTTCTATTAAAGCTTTTTGGTAGTCTTCGCTGAAAGCAAACACTACAATGAAGAAGCCCTTTGAGCAGAATAAAACCTTGCAGTTGTTGATCCAGTTGGAGTGGATCCATTGGTAGAGATCTGTAGTGCGCGGCCATAGTCCATTAAATATGCAAATCATGGCAAACTCTACATACTTTTGGAATTGATCATCTAGCGTTAGATGCAATATTTCTATGGAGGGGATTTCCTCTAGTTTGTCCACCATAAAAGGCTTCGGAGTCGTAGCTAGGGGAGTTGATTTCTTTTGTATTTGAGCATGGACAACATCTTTGTAGGAAAAAGCAGGAGCTATAGATGACTGTCTGGTTGTGCCCCCTCTCAGAAGAAGGGTGAAAACAATAGATGCATTTCTTTTAATACTGTAAAAAGAGAGGTTATAATGTTCCTCAAGTTGTTTACCTTCATAGAGATGTCTCTGTAATGCATAAGGAATCGCCAGCCTGTGTTCAAGGTCTTGCATGAGGTCCTGCACCAGATTCGAAGAGCTTACCCAACGCAACAGAGTTTTGCTAGAAAGGAGCAAGATCTGGATTTGAAAAGGAGCAGAGAGATCAACAGATTGCTACTTGCCTCTGCATATTTGAGAAGAGAGAAAATTGGTACTCTGGTAATTCAGCCTTTCCAGGACTTGCTACTGGGGTTTGACAGAAGTTGTAGAATGAGGCAAGCAGCCATGGAAATGGGTGTTTTTTCCAGCCCATGAGGACTCCCTTGCGCCCCTAGCAGGCAGATCCAGATAGCTTAGTAGCCGCGGGAGAGAAGCTAAAATAGAGTCTGTGAGTTTGTTGTGAATGGCTATATCTACGAAATGAGGATCGACGAGACAAGGTCATATCAACGGTGTGTTTTTGTGGCTGTGGAGCACATACGCTGGTGCTATTGCGATGGTGACAGTTCTCTTGGCAAGTATAAAATCTTCCACAACAGTGGAGTTTGCATGGAGAGCGTCCTCTGTGCTCGTGGCCACTACAGAGATTTTGGAGGCAATTTTCAACCCGGGTAGGGGGATCCCTCAGCTGGGGGCAGCAACTGGTGCCACAGCAGTTTCTTTCTCGCCCACAGTAGCAAATCTCAGAAGTGCAGGCACGAGAGGGGGAGCCTTAGCGATGGCGACAGTAGCATCCCTTCGTCTCCAAGCCATAACTCTAGCCGTTGTTCTCAAAACTCGATTTTCTCTTTTTTCTTGACTTAACATGGATCTCTCATATCTCTAATTTGATTTTTGTTATTTTTTTTAATCTAATAATGTATTTTTCAAATATTTGTATCCTTTTTTTTTTAATTTAAATTATTATTTTTAATTTTATTTTTAATCTTAATTTTTATTATTTTAAATTTCCTTTTATTATTTTATTTTTAAATTAATTTATTTTATTTATTAAATTTCAATTTGTAAATTTCAATTCTTTTTTTATTTTAATATATATTTTTTAATTTTTAATTTAAACTAATTTTAAAATTTTTATTTTAATTATTTTATTTTCTCTTTTTTTAATCTATGCAATTTATTATTATTATTATTATTATTATTATAATAACTTAAAAAAATAGTTTTTATTTTTCTGTTTTGGGTAAATTTTTATTTATTTTTCTTTAAATTGTGTGTTTTTTTTGAAATTTTCCCCTTTTTATTTTATGTTTGAAATTGTTTCTTTGTTTTTTTTTAAATTAATTGTTTTTCTTACAACTGATATTTTATGTTTAATACCATGCCTAAAAATAATTGGAATTTTATTTTCATAAACGTGATATTTATCTTTAATGTCATCCTTGGATTTTTAAGGCTTTTGAGAGACACAATAATAAATTATCTTTAATATCATGCCTAAAAATCGTTGGAATTCTAAGACTTGATATTTGATCTTTAATGCCATGTTTATTGTTGAAATTTTAATGTTTTTTCAGAGTCGTGATATTTGATCTTTAATGTCATTAGTAAAAACTACTAACAATTTGCCCCGAAAATAAAAAGACGTTATTCCAACATTAACACTTTTCGTTTTCGAGGTGTTTTTTGCACACAAAAAATTGGCGACATTATTCCGGCATTAACACTTTTCGTTTTCAGGATGTTTTTTGCACACACAAAATTGGCGATGTTATTCCACCATCAAAAATTTTTGTTTTTAGGGTGTTTTTTCAGTTGTTTCTTCAAGAAAAAAAAATGGTTTTTAGCATAATTAAAAAAAAATGTTGAAATTTGACCATAAAAAAATATGCGTTCTGGAAGACGCAATTTTTGTTTCTGGTTTTTTTTTCATGTTTTTTGAGTTTTTTTGGGCTAGAGTTCTCGTTTTGAGGTAACAGTTCCCGTTTGATCGGTAACTATGTTTATACCTTCTAGAAAATAATATCCTCTCCTCAAGCTTCTAGTATGGTCTCCTCTCCTAATACAACAGAGTTGTCGCGCTATAGTTTGGATACTTCTTCTGACACCCTTTCCTCTTGCTGAGATTATATAAGCTCATTCAATCCTTTGGGAGAATGTATCTAGAAAATTAGGGGCTTGAGAAGTTAAGAAATTTCTTCAATAACGAAATCCTAGACAACTCATACACAAGTGGGTCAAGTTGATCCCCTTGGGAATGGAAAAATCTAGAAACCTTTTTCACAATTATGAGATTTTTCTCAATTATATAAATTAAGAAATAATTATTATCTCATAATCATAATGTTTTGGAAAATTAGATATGAGAAATAAATCAGTCATGTAATTCAACTCATTCATGTAAGTAAAAGAAAAGGTGAAAAAGGATGCATTTTAGTCAAACAACTGAGCTAAATTGATGTTGGGGTTCTCTCACTATAATGGAGTGGAAAATAGGGTTATAAAATCTTAATTGATTCTTTAATTTGATGGTTTCTTCTTTGTAGGTACAATCCTTTTCATCAAATAATTGTAGTAACTTTTGATGATCTCTATTCTCATTTGTGAGCCTTTTAATTTCTACCTCTAAGACCATTGTTTTTTAATCTATTTTCTCTTTAGAATACTTAATTTCATTTTTACCTACAAGAGAAATTTCTATTGATTCATTGTCATCTTCACTATCATATTTACTACATGAACAGGGAAATGGATCACAGGTAGAACAAATATTTGTACCTGATAAGTCTTTGTTACTTTCTTCTTCATTCTTGATCAATAGAAATCAGGGTGCTTCTAAAGCTAAATATTTTCTGAAGTCTACTACATCTAATATATCACTTTCATAATCATCATTCATAGCATAAGTGTACCTTTATTGTCCATCATTTTTTACTTGCATTGTTCTTTTGTGGTAGGTTGTCCTTGACCCATAAATGCATATATTTCCACAACATTGGACACATCATAGTCACTTATTTCCATAATTGACTTATTCCTTTGAGTTTATTTCTTCTTTTTCTTATTTCCCATCGTCCCTAAGCCACTTCAAGCAATCAAGCTGCAGCTGGAGTGACCTGCTCTAATTCTAATTCTTGGGAAAAATACTGAGAGTGAGGGGGGGTCAATAAGTATTTTAAAATTAGTTCAATTTTCCATTTCTTATTCATATTTTTGTATGCTTTTGTCATGAAGTAAACCATCGTATGCACATTATTGTGATGAAGACAAATAACATATACCCAGTTAACTAACCATTCATTTATTTCATCATCTATTTAACTTGAATGAATGCTTAATTTCTTCATTAGACATTACTTAAACATTAAGCATGAGTAGTAAGAGTAGAATTAAAAATCATGCATAAGTAACACAACAACTCATGAGGGAACCAAGAGTTTTAGGTGGAAACTCAATGTGGGAAAAAACCACCATAATTGATGTCTTTGTCTTCTTATTTTATTATAAAGTAAAACATCTTACAATCTTGTATTGGCACATGATCATACCAGTACATAGGAACCCACCTGTAGAAGGCTACAACCTTCTCTCATTCTCCAACACCCAATGGAATGGAGCTCCAACCCCCTAAGAATATTTACTAGCTACCACTAGGAGGAATATTTGACTCCCTCACTAAAGTTTCCAACCCTCAACACCTTTGCGGACCATGTTTCATAATATTTCATACTGGATCCATGTGAATCAATACATCAAACTTGTAGGTCACTGTTCATCATATTTTCAGACTAGAACCACTTCCATCATTTAAGCCCAATATCAGATAAAAATATTGAAACCAATCATTATATAAAATCACTCAATCATTGAACCTTAGTCAACTAATGCAACTAAATAAAACCAATTCATAACATATCATATCAGTGTACATCCATTCATAAGTATGCCAAACCATACTTTGTTCATCACAAAAATTAGATCCTATCACTTCAAAACCTGATCAATCATATGTCAAAAGGTATATGCTACTGTTATAAATAATAACTGGATATGTACACACTTCTCCTTAAGAGGACTTGCATATAGATCTTACAAAACTGAACAAATAAATATGAATCATTGTCACATTGAATCAATCACTGAATCACATATTGAGACCATCACAGATCACTGAACCAATTACAAATAACCACATAATAGTATCATCACTAGTAAAAATTCCATACCATAATCATTTCAACCTAACTAGATTAAAATAAGAGAGACTTGATCGACATACAACATCAAACATAACAAAACTGATCAAACATCGTCAACAATTCATAGTTCAAAATCCTAGCAGATATACACACTTTTTATAGAACACATTCGCGTATATATGCACTTCTCATGCTTGAAACCTACATACATATTTTGAAATTTTGCAGAATGTATACGTGACTACCCAAAAGAAAATCCACATATGTACATTCCCTCTCAGAGGAAAACCAATGTACATATTTATAATTAATGAATCATACCTTTGCTGCACAACAAAACATCTGTCAAACCGAAATCATGACATACATACTATTACAAACCCACATCATAATACCATTATCACATATCTATCAAACCACAAACTGATTAAGCAATATGTATTCATTTCAGATCTATCAAACCTCATCCATCTCCATGCTCCCTGATGCACATCTATTTCAAATCAAGTCATGTGAAAACAATCCATCAGATACACACATAACACTTTGATATCCATCTCCTTATATAACATTAACCTTAGCCAATACCTTAGGCTAATCCTTAGTAATTCCATGGGTATTATTTGATGGGATCAAATATCCATTGTTGTGATCATTACTATGGGCCAATACCATGGTAAATATCCCTGCTATTCTAATTACCAAGATACGAAATATGTACATGACTTCTCTTCACCATACCCGTGTATGTATACGACCTTGCTTCACAGGACTACCATATACTTTCTCACAATTTATCTTTATCATTCCCCTGTCTCTGAACTAATATTCCTTTGTTGATCCTCTCTGTCAAATTTGTACCATCTTCTATAATCATCCTACTGACATTTTTATCAAGTAGGTTGCCATCAAGGACAACACATTAGTCATAATGGTAACAGTTTCTCTTATGGTCCATAGAAAGATGTAATCAAAATTTTACACATGCGCATAAGACCTCCTTTTAGTTTATATTATGTTGCAAGAACTTAAATTTAAATATAGTAAACATGAGTTTACCTCTCATGTCAAGGATTTAATGTTACATATTAATACACAATTTTTTCATTGTTAAATTCCTCATAGATTTATCACTACATTATTTATATTGATTTTGATATAAACATGAAGAAAAAACATGTGAAATGATAAATAAACCAATAAGTATATAAAATATAACTATACATTCCTTCTCTTTAATTACTTCATCTCAACTATTTCATGTCAAGTAGGGAAGAATCAAATTAATTTATCAAAATCATGGAGTGCTCTTGCGAACCTTTCTAGAATAAATCCTCAATTTTTTTTCCAAATTCCCTCTTTTCTTGTTTTTAGGATATTATTCTCATTTTCCTATTTGAGAAAGATTGTCACCTTGAATCCTTATTATCATATATATTGTACGCCATGTTTTAAACATTTATATTTATTGAGATATGTTGCATAGTGAAAATAAGGGAGGTTATTTTACTATAATGAAAAACTTTGACGATGGTTGTAGTAGGCCTATTAGTACACTATATAACAAAAATACGATTTTCCTTATCCATTTTCTATCATTTTGTGAGTTATTTTAGATTGATACTAACAATGCAAATAAATAAATTAGATAATGAGTATATTTATATTGATATGTTACAAAAATATAGTTATAAATAATAATTCTTAATGGAGTGCTCACTGTTAGGATTCAAAATGGGCCTTTATATTATATAGAGTAGAATTTTTTTTATGTTAGAAATATATGTTTCAGGTCACAAAAATACAACCAAAGAGTACAAAATTGATAACTCATGCTTACAATTACAACCTTTTGATCCATCTTTATGTATATCAAAGGCTATAAAAGAATTCTACTGCAAATTAGAATTAAACAAATTAAACAAATATGCTAAAATTTTAATTTTTAAATTATAAACTACACAATTATAAATACTTTTTTTTTAACTGTAGAAATCTTTCCACTAGGAAAACTATTTAAAAAAATATTTGTGAGTCTTACTAATTATACATAATGGAAAAAAATGAATAAAAAATAATATAATTAGCGAAATAAAGAAAACAAAAAAGTACAACAATAGTATAAATGATGAAATAGCATAAGTACATATCACTTTTCATTGTAATCGCCCTAATTATCTTCCTTGCTTGCCATGATAACACAGTTGTTTTCACAAATATGTTTTGATCTAGGGTCATATCTTAATATGAACTGCCAATCCCTATCCAAGACACATGGTTAAAAAAACATCTAGTTGCAGTGTTTGGAGAAAACATAAGACTCCCTAGATTCATGCCGCATCTTGATAGATATCATCCCACTATTGTGATCTTCCTTTACATTATCCCAATCAAAGGTGTCCCGCCAGTTGCACCTAAAAATAACACATTTGAAAAAAGAGAAATCTACTTCAATGATCGCTTGTATCATTCTGATATAATCTAACGTCCCTTCTATTAGATTTTGATCATGGTGGCTAGCAAAATGTGATTGGTCCAAATTGACCCCCATTCCACAGTCTTGTGTCATGCATCCATCATTGACTTCCTTCATGTGAAAATGATGTCCATATGCCCACATAGATGGGAAAAAATGCACCTATAAGAAAGTGAAAAAATCAATAGTGTCATGTGCCTAATGACCCGAACATAATTAAAATATAAAATGTAGATGTTACAATTCAAAGGTGCATTATGAAGTTAAAAATGTACATAAACATATTGTGACTGATTTACTACACACAATCCTTATTTTTAGTGCATCCTCTTCAACACGTGGGTAATGACCAGATGCACTGTATTTCTCTCTAACTTAATCAGAAACCAAAATGTTGGGGCATATCATTGGAATATTTTATTTTAAATGATTAGGAAAAGGCATGCTTCTACCATTCAATTGTCTAAATTATTTCATGTCATTGTCCCATTTCCTCCCCTTATTTTGATATAATGCGATCCATATTTGTGTCACTTCCGAATTGTAAAGAATGAATTTGTTGATGGATTCAATTTTTGAATTCGCTGATGAAATCAAACCAACATATATAGTATGTATGAGATCAAAATATGCATTATTAAGTTTAGTGTGAGTAGTTACTGTGTATAAATTTTACAAATGATAAATCACTTACTCTTTATCATGTGCATTTTTCTATTCATTTGGAGAAGTTCCCCTTCTCTTTTCTCTTCATCCTTTTTGTTGTCCCAAACCTCTAAACCTAGTGTGTTGTCGATATGATTAATGTAATCATTGGCATAATAAAAAGACTCATATAATATGTACCCCTCTTCCATATAACCCTTGGGTGTTTCCCTTTGTTGAATAAAAACTTTCAATTTTTTCAAGTACATCTCTAAGAAGAACATCCAATGAAAATAAACCACTTTAACTAATTCAACCTCATCGACAGTTCCTTCTCAAACATACAAAAAAATCTTAGCTATCTCTTGATGCCGCCATGGAATTCTAGCCATATGAATCTCCTTTGATGTGATCCGACATACAAGTGTAGATAATTTAGATATGGCACATCATATGTCTTGGGAGAAGTCATGGTTCACACACCACATGCGAGAAGAGGATAATGACACTGCAAAGTAAAGACATAAAAATTTAATTATATCTTATCCCATTGCATAAAAATAATAACAATTAATAAAATCAAGTTTTTGACATACATACTCTTAGAAGGTTCAAATGGTCATGCGATTTCAACCCTGAAAAATGGTATTCTATAATGAAGAAACGTCGTAGTGAATAAACATATAAAGAAGGCACCCTCACACCCATTATAAATTCCTTTGCCAAAGAAAGATCATCTATCTTTAAAATCCATGGGACATCACCTTCTTTGAAAGGCCAAGAGGGACCTACCTCTCCTCTACTTTTTTGTCTTGGCTAGAGTTTCTTTTTAGTTTTTGAATAAAAAAGATCGCTCTTAACAAAAAATGTGTCATTTTTTTCGATGATATGTGCTTCCATAAATAAGATGAAACATTTTTAAATATATGAATGGGGTCTAGTAAATGGGGAATCTTAAGATCCTCCTAATATGGGAGCTCATAAAAGACATATTTCCTTTTCATCCCAATGAGAAATTTCTATACATAGGTATTGAAGAATTATGTATCATCAATGATAGGCTCCCCATTTGAATCAAAAATTTATGTAATCTCCTTCTCCTTCTCTCTCTCATATGCTCTAAGGCATTCAACTAGAGTCATTATTGAAGGCATTTTGGTTCTCTCTGGTTTACCTTGAAAGCAGATGTTTCTCTTCTATAAGGGTGTTATTCTGGGAGGAATACCATGGAGTAGTCATATGCTAGATTTTGTAGGTTGTTGGACCTCCTAGCCTTCATAGAAGGTCCACAATATTTAAATCCATGATACCCTTTTGTTACAATACCTATGAAATTATTGTATAGTATAGGGCACGTTAGCCATCATGAAGATCAGAACAATTGCAGTGAATTAAATTAATATGTGAAACAATATTGTTACATATATAAAGAAATCAATAAACATGTAATTTACTAGAGAAAACTCCTAAGCCTAGATAATCATGTGTGGTGTAAGAACATATGCCTTACAATGTAAAAATCCTCTTTGTTTATATGGGTATTGATAAATCATATACATGTATCCCTTCCCATAATTCCTTTAATTCATCTACCAATCGTTATAAGTAGACATCCATATTATTCACTTGTCTTCTACTAGGGACTATGAGATCCAACATAAGATGTTCATTCTTCATGGAAAACCATGGAGGGATATTTTTATTGATCACTATTATAGGAAAAATAGAACAATTTGTGTTTTGGAAGGAATATGGGTTGAGACCATCCATGACTATGTTGATTCGTAGACTCTGTACTTCATCCTTGAATTTTTTGGGCCATGTATCTTATATATTCTTCACAACTACTGAATCTATTGGGATTCACATAGATCTCAACTCACTTCTATGTGAGGCATGCCATCCTTGCAACATAGCTAATTATTTGAAATTAAAGAGCCTTTGAATCCATGGGATTATAGGCATTTGCCTCAATATCTTATGAGGACGACCATGTAATTTACCATTTTTTTATTTATGGTACCTGTCATACCCACATTTCAGACATATCTCTTTATTTGAATACTCTCTTTTATATAGAATACAATCATTTGAACATGCATGATATGATATGTACTCAACACCCAACATTTTCAACAATTATTTTTCCTCTTTGTAGCTACCGAGAAAGTCATTATTACTCAGAATAACCTTATCGTTGAATAACCTGTAGTTGGTGGGGAAATACAAATGTATAATGTCAATATTTAATGCTCATAAAATTGACCATTTTTAATTTTGATTGTGTGAAAATATTTCTCAAAATATAAGGGACTTTATCATGGTCAACTACCTCAATATTTCCAAGAAACATGTATTCGACATGCCAAACTTTTCTTTCAAGTTTTATAGTAACATTGTTGTCCCCAGCTGGGTAGAATTTGACTGGCCGACAAGTCCAAAGGGAGGGGTGGTGGATGAATATTTTATGCTTTCGAAAAAGGTATCAGTGATATGAGAATCATTCCCTAGCTCATTGTTCTGGAATGCATCTAACAATATTTATCCCATGGAACACATATCCCATAAGTAATCATCCATACCAACCTCTATTTGATTTCCTCCATTGCCAACTTGCATTGAAAAACTACTATTAATGTATTCGTTCCTAACTGGTGAATCTAGACATAGTGAAAATTGAATAGGTGAGTTATTCAACCATTCTTTTTATGCTTCCTCTCTGATGTTTTCTCTTAATGCAACCTTCTCTCTATTTTACATTGTAGTGGGGTGCTCTGGAATATGGTAGGTGGGCCGCTCATCATCACTACAATCCTAATTTAAAAAAATATTGAACATTAGTACATCAATGATATTAGTAGGAATAATGCAATTGGTTTGTTGAAATTACATTATACAAAACAATTATTACCATTGTTGTCCCAAGATTGCAGCTAGAATATTCCATGGTCCAATTGGCAGGGTGAAGTGACTGTTTATTTTCATCTATCAACTGCTTGCAGTATGCTTCTCCTGATAAGATCTTCTGACTATTTTGAAATGGTGGAATATTTTATGCATCTGAACTCGATTATGAATGACGATCCTATAAATTTGGATACATTTTTATTAAAATTGACATGGATAAAAAAAATCAACTAGCTAATCGAAATAAAAATAACATATGAACTTACTTGAAATGGAGAGGGAGAAATCCATGAAGGAATTTGTGCAATATGGAACAAGCTAGAATTTGAAGAATTGGCCATTTGATATTATGATATTTTTTCCCTGCATTTGAGAAAAATCAGCAATAATTTTTTTTTGTACACCTAAATTTAATTTCGAGAACCATACAACCATAATTTGAATTTCAATATAGTTTTCAAATATTTTTTCAATAATAATGAAACTTTAAGCATAAAATGTTTACTATCAACTATTGTAGCTCATGTGGATGCATTTAAAGGATAATTTTAGATGAATATTCCATTTTATGTGAAAATGAAAATAAAAATATATTATAAAGAATACTATTGATCTTGTAAAAATAACCATCTCGATGTGTTTAAATAATAATTGCAATGATGAATTGACATAATAACCGCATTGGTTTATGGGATAAAATGAAAAATAAATTATATTATATTTGTGCTCTTCTAAAACTAATCACACTGACATGTTTAAGTAATAACCACAACAATGCATAAAATAATAACCACATTAGCTTACGAGATTTCAAAAATAAGAAAAGGAATTCTATCATATTGGTGTGATAAAAAAATAGCGCACTAATAAGTTATCATAATGGGTGTGCGTTACTCATAAATGCATCAGTGTGTTTTACTATGAAACACAATGATGCTTGGAGAAAGTGAAAAAAAAAGCAAAGGTTCGTTTTTTTTCAAATTGAAAAATGAACGATAATTTATTTTTCAAAATCTAATTTCATAAAGTCTTTTAAATATTAAGAAGCTATTCACTATTTTATTATTTTTCACAAAATTTGAAGGGAGAGATTTGCAAGAGAGGCATAGTGGGAGCACTCTGGAGCAACAAAATACTTTGGAATAACAAAATTATTCAGAAGATCAGAATTTGAAAGGTATGGTGATTCACTGAAAACCCTACATGGTAAAATTTTTAAATTTTACTGTTAATTTTACTATTTATTTTTTCAATTTCTGCTAGATTTAATTAAAAGAGATATTTGCAAGTGAGACATACTAGGAGCATTGTGGAGCAGTAGAATACTTTGGAACAACATAAATACTTATAAGATCATAATTTGAAAGTTGATTCACTCAAAACCATGCATAGAAAAAATTTAAAATTTTATTGTTAATTTTACTAGTAAAAGCTTTTACAATTTCTAATAGATTTAATTAAAATTAATAAGAAATAAAAACCTTGCATAATAAAACTTTTACTATTGATTTTACTAATAAAATATTTTACAATCTTTGTTCCTATTCAGATTTAATTAAAATTCGGAAAAAAATAAAAATAAATAAATACTTACGTTAAACCCTTGCTTCTTTTGCTTATGTGACTGCAAAATTTCACCTTAGGGTTTAACTCCCTCTACCACTTCACAATTAGGGATTTTCATTTTAGGTATTTTAGATTTAATGGGGTTGTGTTATTATATACATGGCGTTTGACATGTAAAGCATGGGGAGAAGTTTTTAAATTGCATCTAAACCCTAATCATCCTTTTATGTGTTTTTTTAAACAAATTATGTTAATCGATGCACCATGTTTAATATAACTCATGAGTGCGCATATGAAAAATAACAATTTTAAGTTAAAAAAAGTTTGTGTATTTTTATTTTTATTTTTATTTTTTATGTTTTCGCTTTTTACTGTGATGGTGGTTCTGTTATCGTTATAGATCGCACCATCATAATTTAACGTTATTTAAAAAAAAACATTTTCGTTGTCGGTGCTCAACAATTAAATGCCTCATGTGTTTACTAAATGATCAGGAGATCAAGTCTCTTGATGAAAAATGCTTAAAAATGAAAGTGCTCAGAATAGCTCCGAAACAGATCGACTGGATAGTGCTCGTCTTCCTGATTCCGGCGCCGCGAACGGTTCGAAAAATGGTCTCCGTATGCAAAAGTTATTCAGCTTCAAAGATTTGTCAATTTCATTAAAAAAATGGCAAAATTGGACTTTGGGAAAAATTTTATTTAAAAAAGAATATTCCACAGAATATTCTGGGAATATTCCGTAGAATATTCCGCAGAATATTTCGGGGAATATTCTGTGGCAGCCAATCAACGGGTGCCACGTGGCTAACCCGGAGGCCGCCACATGGCCCCAAGGCCGAGTTGAATGTTAAAAGTTTTGTTATGGCGGACGGATTTGAACCACCGACCGGTTGTTTAATATCCACACAACTTAACCGTTAGACAAATGTGTTGTTCGTTGAACTATGTGCCAAGCGGTATTATATTTGAACGGTTAAATTGATTGGGCGGGGCCCGGAAGGGGGCCAGCCCCGAAGGGCCAGCCCCCTTCCCACAGAACCGTGGCGGAGAACCATAGGCTTCTTTCATCGGCGCGCTCAGATGGGCGGTAAACTTTGGATATACATTATAAAGTGGGTTTGTTATTGTTTAACGAATGTTATGTAATATATTTAAAATAAACCGTTTGACATTACCATAAACCGTCGACTCCGCCCATATGACCGCCAACTACTTTAACAATTAATGCCGACATAACCGCCCGGATAAGTTTGGCGGTTCCCCCCCAGCTTGGCGCCTTCCTCCTTATTTGGCGTTGCTAACTGCACTTCCTCCACATTTGGTGGAGATTCCCAAGGTGTAACAGGCAATTCAGTAAATGTACCATAACTTTTGATAGGAGAGGCTTTTGAAGACGAATTTTTTTTTGATTTTGGGTGTAGAGAGCATTCTGGAGCTGTTGGAGGTGTCTGCAGAGCCATCAGGGCATTGTATCTGCGAATTTTACAGCGCTTTTGACAGAGAAGCCATCAGGGCCAAGGGGAAAGATTGCTGCATTGGGCTACCTTCCTCCAATGGAGGTGAATTTGTAGTCTATTTCTACTGATTTGGATGTTCTGAGTCTGTTTTAGCATTCTATTTTCTCATTGGAGAACTTTATACAGATGTAATTTCATTTGAAGCATTTAATCAAAAAAGGACTGAGCCTAATTAGAGGCTTTTGGACCAGCGGAGGTAGCCCAGAAGAGGGGTGAACCGCTTAAACAAACATCTGCTGTTCATCTGTGTTTTATGGCTGTTTATTTCCAGAATTTGATAGTTTAAACAGTAAAATTTCATGAGCATGCTTTTCTAAAACAAGTTTATACAGGAAGCAAAACTTGTTGTTTTAACTTCAAACCTCTTCACACAAATCGCAGAACTTATATTCTTGCTTATTCGCACTTAAAACATATCAATGAACACTCTGAATTCAAAAACAAAAGAATTTCATTGATTTTGATATTAGTGTTTATATCTTATTTCCTTAGACAGAGTCTGTAGAGGGCCAGGTAGCCTCTGGAACTCATCCTCTCTTTAGAGGTGACATGTCCAGTGAATGCCCCTACAGTCCATCTCTGTATGGGAAATAGTTTATTCTCACAATTTCATATCATTTGAAATATATTGGAAAATGGATACCTTGCACAATTAAACAAGTACATTCCATTTTCAGATCAGGTTGGTATCGGAGCTCAAGGTTTTTCTTAAAAGATTGTGAGATTTGTGCAAGTTTATTGTGTAGTTCTGCAAATCTTGATGCTTACTAGGCTGAAACTGCAAAGAGGGGAAGGTCAACTGGTTAGAGAACAGGTTAATCCTCAACCAAGGAGGGCTAGAGTGCCATTACATCCACCTTCCATTTCATCCTCCATAGCCTTTGAATCAGCCACAAGCATGTCATCTAGAGAGGGAGAAATCCATGAGGAAGTGGATCCCAAGGAAGAAGACCGAGTTTTTAGAAAAGCTTTATTGGATTTGACTGAGATGGTTAGAATCCTATTCCAGGAGAGAAATGATAGAATTGCTGGTGAAGGGTCTAAAAACCAAAGAGAAGAAGGAGGTTCTTCAGGAGGGAAGAAAGATAAAGATGAGTCTAAGAAAGGGAATGGAGGAAATGGTGATCCTTCGTCTCCATCGTCATCCTCTTCCTCCACATCATCCTCTTCTACTTCTGTTAATCAGTCACATAAAACAAAAACCTCTTTTAAAAATCCTTTTTTGAAGCTTGATGTAAAGTTTGAGTTGCCAATGTTTAATGGTGATGTTAATGCAGAGAAATTGGATAATTGGATAAGACAGCTGGAAGTCTATCTAAGAATCCAGAATTTGCATGATGATGAAACTAAAATCCAATTAGCCTCTTTGCGAATGGATGGAGCAGCTTTGGTTTGGTGGGAAGCCAAGACTAGAGAGGAGATTAAAAAATATGGTAAGATAACTCTAACATGGAATGAGTTTATTACATCCATTAAGAAAAAATTTTATCCTCTTGCTCACATTCAGAAAGCTATCATGAATTGGCAAAATTTTAAGCAGCTTAAAGGTCAAAATGTGCAAGATTATACTCAAGAATTTAGAAGGAGAGCACTTCTACTTGGGGTAGACTTACAAAGTCAAGAAACCTTGTTGAAATACATAGGTGGTTTGCACAATTATCTGCAACATACTATTCTTATGTTTAATCCTACTAGCTTAGATGAAGTCTGTGTGCAGGCTACACATTTAGAAGCTAGAGGAAAGAATGCTTTTGATGCTTTTGATGAGGATAGTACTTTTAAAAACAAAGGAAAGAAGAGAGTTGCTAATTCAAGAAAGGACAAAGGAAAGTTCTTTTGCAAGAACTGTTCTAAGACTAGTCATGATGAAGATCATTGTTGGAAACTTCATCCTGAACTGAAACCAGAAAAGTACAAGAACAAAAACAAGACCAAAGAAAAGGAGAAAATTGTTGCAACAGTTGAGCAAGACTTAGGGTCAGACTCAGGAGATGAGACAAAAAGCATAGGCATGGTTTTGAAGAACAATAAAGGGAAAGAAGTGGTGCAAGACACAATTCCTAGTTCTAGCTCTTTGAATTGTCACAAAGATACTCTTGATGAAAATAGGAGAATAGAGCTTTTCCATGTGAGGGTAATTTCTCACCATACCAAAATTGACACACTATTTGACAGTGGGTCACAAGCTAATCTTATTTCTGAAGATTTGGTCAAGCAACTGAAACTTGAGACCATTCCACATCCGAAGCCTTATCCACTTGGATGGATATGCAAGGATGCTAATTTGCAGGTTTCGAGGAAGTGCATATTGCGCTTTGCAATAACTGCACACTTTGTTGACACAGTGGAACTTGATGTGGTGCCGCTTGATATCTCAGGTATGGTTTTGGGAAATCCTTATTTTTTTGACAGGAAGGCCATCTTTCATCGCCATGAAAACAAGTATCACTTGTTCAAAGATGGTAAAGAGTACATTGTGAGAGCTCACAAGAAGAAGATGGAATCTTCTTTACTACATGCAGGTCAATTGAAAAGATTGGTTAATGCAAGTCAAAGTCTAACTTTGTTGATGTTGAAACGACCGGATTTTGAGCATTTTCCATTTTATGATGTTGCTAATCCTTTGTCTCAGTTTGATAACAGTTCGTCTTTGAAAGAAGATGAAGTTGTGTTGCACGAATTACCTTCTGGTTCAGCCAATGCAGTGAATGAAGTGTCAAAGCAAAGCAGTGCAAGCAAGAAGGACACAAAATTCAGCATGGGAAAAAGTTGGTTTCAGAATGGTACAATTCGCCATGGGAACAATTTTCATGGTGAAGGTTGTTTTAAATCTTTCTGGAAGTTTGATCAATGTAGAAAAAGTTTATTTTCTGCAAAGTACTATTGCTGTTCTGCAAATTTTAATCATTTGCGTCATGACTCCGTCAATCTTAGCAATGGTAGATCAGTTGATTCCAGGGACAGGTTGTCATTTTCTCAAAAGCTTCAGTTGATGAAATCGGGTAGATTTCAGTTGTTCAAAGGTGGAAGAGTGGAGAATCAGTCTCCACATCATCAGTTTCAGTAATCAGAAAGCTTTTGAGGGTCCAAAAGCTTCCCATTTGGGAGGTGTGATCAGGAGATCAAGTCTCTTGATGAAAAATGCTTAAAAATGAAAGTGCTCAGAATAGCTCCGAAACAGATCGAATGGATAGTGCTCGTCTTCCTGATTCCGGCGCCGCGAACGGTTCGAAAAATGGTCTCCGTATGCAAAAGTTATTCAGCTTCAAAGATTTGTCAATTTCATTAAAAAAATGGCAAAATTGGACTTTGGGAAAATTTTTATTTAAAAAAGAATATTCCGGGGAATATTCTGTGGCAGCCAATCAACGGGTGCCACGTGGCTAGCCCGGAGGCCGCCATGTGGCCCCAAGGCCGAGTTGAATGTTAAAAGTTTTGTTATGGCGGACGGATTTGAACCACCGACCGGTTGTTTAATATCCACACAACTTAACCGTTAGACCAATGTGTTGTTCGTTGAACTATGTGCCAAGCGGTATTGTATTTGAACGGTTAAATTGATTGGGCGGGGCCCGGAAGGGGGCCGGCCCCGAAGGGCCAGCCCCCTTCCCACAGAACCGTGGCGGAGAACCATAGGCTTCTTTCATCGGCGCGCTCAGATGGGCGGTAAACTTTGGATATACATTATAAAGTGGGTTTGTTATTGTTTAACGAATGTTATGTAATATATTTAAAACAAACCGTTTGACATTACCATAAACCGTCGACTCCGCCCATATGACCGCCAACTAATTTAACAATTAATGCCGACATAACCGCCCGGATAAGTTTGGCGGTTCCCCCCAGCTTGGCGCCTTCCTCCTTATTTGGCGTTGCTAACTGCACTTCCTCCACATTTGGTGGAGATTCCCAAGGTGTAACAGGCAATTCAGTAAATGTACCATAACTTTTGATAGGAGAGGCTTTTGAAGACGAATTTTTTTTTGATTTTGGGTGTAGAGAGCATTCTGGAGCTGTTGGAGGTGTCTGCAGAGCCATCAGGGCATTGTATCTGCGAATTTTACAGCGCTTTTGACAGAGAAGCCATTAGGGCCAAGGGGAAAGATTGCTGCATTGGGCTACCTTCCTCCAATGGAGGTGAATTTGTAGTCTATTTCTACTGATTTGGATGTTCTGAGTCTGTTTTAGCAGTCTATTTTCTCATTGGAGAACTTTATACAGATGTAATTTCATTTGAAGCATTTAATCAAAAAAATACTGAGCCTAATTAGAGGCTTTTGGACCAGCGGAGGTAGCCCAGAAGAGGGGTGAACCGCTTAAACAAACATCTGCTGTTCATCTGTGTTTTATGGCTGTTTATTTCCAGAATTTGATAGTTTAAACAGTAAAATTTCATGAGCATGCTTTTCTAAAACAAGTTTATACATGAAGCAAAACTTGTTGTTTTAACTTCAAACCTCTTCACACAAATTGCAGAACTTATATTCTTGCTTATTCACACTTAAAACAGATCAATGAACACTCTGAATTCAAAAACAAAAGACTTTCATTGATTTTGATATTAGTGTTTATATCTTATTTCCTTAGACAGAGTCTGTAGAGGGCCAGGTAGCCTCTGGAACTCATCCTCTCTTTAGAGGTGACATGTCCAGTGAATGCCCCTACAGTCCATCTCTGTATGGGAAATAGTTTATTCTCACAATTTCAGATCATTTGAAATATTGGAAAATGGATACCTTGCACAATTAAACAAGTACATTCCATTTTCAGATCACTAAATTCAACGCACACGTGTGTTTATGGACATAATCACATTGGTTTCCATACCTCCTTTTGGCTGAAAATTATGTGCTTTATTTGTAAAATATATCTAATTCCTTTTTTATTGAATGGTACGAGTTGTATATTTTCTTAAAAAAATTGAGAACCGGTCAAGTAAAAAAAATACTGATCTTAGGTTTTAACCTGTTGAAGCCTCAAAAATCGTTGCTTCAAACATTGGGGGAAAACCACCCGATCGGGGCCTTAGTACAACTCCTTTTCCATTTGGTGTGGTGGCTCCGACTGGATTTATAGGACCAGTTTCCTAATAACTAATGGGTTGGTGATGGAATGATTGTATGAGTGGATGATTGAACTAAAATAACTGAAATAATATATCTAATTTAATCTATAACTTATAAATAATTCCAAAACTAACCCGGGTGTCAATTATGAATACAAATTAAAGATTGTTTCAATCAAATCAATAACCATGAAAATGTATTATAATTTAATTGAAATATGCAATATCAAATAATGATAACTCTGTTTAAGAAATTAAACAGAGTTATAATAACACATTGCATTCATCATTTTATATATCATTTGTATATACTATGAAAGATAGATATTTCTATACACTTAGAAATGATATGCATAAAGAAATATTTGTAAAACAAGTACATATAAATAATAGTAAATTCAAAGCGAATATCTCATAACATAAGAAAAATAATAGTAATTGATTGAAACACCAGATTCATCTTGATACTTTTCCAAATGCAATTCAATATCCAGATCCAGTGCTTCAATGTAAAACAAACTCCAAGGTACATAAATACAATTCTTAGAGATAATTTGCCATAAACCACCAGATGTGATCCTTTATAAAAATAAATTAGTCGATGGAGTACAAAAATGTAACATCCAAGCCAAAATATTACAAACTCAGGACCCCTTTCTAAATGCATGAAAGGGATTTAAATAGGAACTTAATAAAAAAAAATAACTAAAACTATTGCTACAATCTATCATCGGAAATATAGAAATAGACTTGCGATATTAAAATGAAACAAATTCATTGATTTTCTCATGCATTCAGTGTGCCAAGGTGGCAAATTTTAAGCATATCTTTGACCTCTACTGGATGACTTAGCCTCGAATGTAACTGACCAGTATACGTGGCATCAGAAAACTCTAGAATGATGCAACTAATGGCATTGGAAAGGCATTTAGTTGCCATTTTCTGACTGCGTGGCTTGATTAGATATGTCCACATGATATCCCATGAAATTCCTTGAAGTTTGCTAATTTGTTGATTCTTATTGATTAATTCTTGCTTCCACTTCGAATCAGTCTCTTTTACCTTTGGTAATTTACTTGGGATACAATATGAAATTAAATTGGTGGCATATAAGCTATCATTAATCAACTGTGTTATACTATTCATCATAGTTTTGGCTCTTGATGTGGCTCTTTCTCCTTTTATCAACTGCTTTTCCCATTTAGTAAACATAATTTCTTTGTGTCTTTCCTCAATCCTCGGAAGGTTTGCATTCTTTCCATACTCCGAGTCTTGCGATGAAAGAAATTTAGAAATTTTCTCATCTGCATCATCAAATTCGAGCCTGAGGCTAACTCCTTCATCTATAAGAGATGATGTTATTTCACATAAGGGCTCAGTTTGTGCCATCTTTTGACATAGTTCATTCAACTGCTGAGACAGTATTTTGTTCGTTTCAAGAGCTTCAGTTTTAAATTGATCTAATTTAGGATAATCCCTAAATTTGTCCAATCTTTCTTGGAATATTTTCTCTTGCTCAACTTTAGTAGTTTTCTCATTTTGCAATAGAGTTTGTAACTTTTCCACTTCTTGACTTAATTGTTGTTGCTTATCCAAAGCTTGTTGATCAATATTTTTCTTTTCGATGCCAATTTTCTCTTCCAATTGTTTATATTTGAGCTCTTCTTCTTACAAAAGATGTTTCAACTGCATAATCTTTTGTTGATTTCCTATTGCTTGTTCCTCTAGTATAGCTATCTATAAGTCTTTTTGTTTCATCATTTGGGCGACTTCAAAAGCTTTTTCTATAGTGGCTGCACTATAGGCACCTGCATATTGTGACAATTTGGTGAGATCCTCTGAAGGATTCACCTCAGTAATTTTCCAGACAATGTTCATCAGTTCAACTTGTGATGTTGAAAGTGATTCTTTATCTATTCTTCTTCTCTGCCTGAGTTGCAATTCTATGAAGGAATGAATTTGCAAGCGCTTTAAGAGGAGTATCAGAATCATAATCTGAGTCATCTTCATTAGGAATTGTTTCCTTCACCTCATTAACCTTAGGGTTTTCTCTTTCAATCAGGTTATATACATCTTGCCAAGTCATTTTACCAAGTCCCTAGCATGATGTGTCTGTAACCAACTTAATTTTCACTGGTTTTTCTTTTGGTACTATGGGAATAGCAGTGAAATTTACAGTGGTAGCAGGCTTTGCTTTCTTAGATCTCTTAGACATTTTGTTGTCTGGTAATGTCTCACTTGCTCGGCGAACGAAAGGATTGGGTGTTCTGTGGTTCTGCAAAGGAGAAAATTTTTCAGACTTGGTGAAAATGCAATGAGGAGAACAGCTATATGAAAAGATTTATTCATTATTTTTAATTTATTAACTTCATGTTAAAACTTAAATTCTCTCTATAAGAGTCAAACTCACGCATTAAAAATAGAATAAATCATTATTATTCGTTTTATTTTTTTATTTAATAATAAATGTACAATCGGAGATCGACACTTTTGGAATGAGAATAAAAAAATTTCTTTTTGAATTTTTCGATTGCGATGAATAAATAACATATGCGCAGTTTAAAACAAACATAAAGATTAATTATTGATCACATCGGCAATTTTCAACATGGATAACAAATAACATATCATGATCTCTGCTAATTTTGTGATTGCGATGATGGTGGGGTCCATCGCATCGGAGTTTTGTAGAATGACTGAATATAATGTTTGTTTCTCCGAAATGTGATTGCGATGAATCACATCACATTGGAGTTTTTCAAAACAAATATGACAACTTAAAACCTTTGCGATTTGCGATTATGATTTGTTCTATCACATCAGAGTTTTTTCAAAACAAATGTCAAAATTTAAGATATCTTCGATTGGCGATTGCGATTACTGTATCGCATCAAACTTTGTTTAATATGAACACTTTATGTATTATGTTGATGTGATAAAAGTTTTTATATCTCATCGGATCGGAAAATTTCAATATTACATTTGTTTATAAGCACTTGCGATTTATGAAACAATAAACTCTTTATTTGTTTTATTCAAAGTGATCAGATTTCCTCTAAGTCTTTTATTCCTATTTTAAAAAGAAAGGGGACCTGTTTCTAAATGAAATTTCTTCTAAAAATTTGAAATGGGGAGGGGTGTTATACTATACAACAATTGGCGATTCACTGGAAGAAACAATCATCTCTAAAAAATAAAATGAATATTATATTTCTAGTAACTAAAAAAATTTAAAGATAATGAAAACTATCGTAGAGAAATTTTAAATAAAATCTAACTCCGAAAAAGAATAAAAATCTCTTACAATTTCTTTCTAATTCCTCAAAAATAAAAAACATTTTTGGGTTTTCTTAAGCCTTCGTTGGTTGATAATAATGAAGTAGGGGGCTCCTCCAATTTTAACTTTTGTGTTTTACTCTATTGTCATAGGCATTGCCTCTACTGCCTGCAAATGTTCATAGTCTTGACAAGGTTACCTTTTAAGCATTAACCATTCATTGTCCCATCCAACTAAGATCATAATTCTTTAAAAATAAATTCATAAGACATTGTATCTTATGTTTTTCCTTTTTTTTTTTAATTAATTTTTTAAATTAAAAGCCATTGTTGTTGTTTGGTAGCCAGTTGATAACAATGCCATTCACTAGTTGTAATCAAACTGAACAAGCTGGCTCGTGATGAGATCCCTTATCTTATAATTATAAGCCATTACCATGTTTTGGTATGTAGTGTTGGTAATGTCAGTTTTATTACTTCTTATGATCATGGTAAGAAGGCTCATGATGAGACCTCTTATCTTTTAATTTTGACATGCAATTTCTTAGAATTAAATTCTAAAAAATCACAACCTTAATGGAGGGGGTGGAATTATTTTATCCTTAAGAATAAATGGATGACAATTTTCAGAGTTTTTTGAATGCCAAAGCTTGGAAAAGTCTTTACTTTTTATGGATAAGCTTTCCCTGCTTAAAAAACTTATAATGATTTACATTTTTCTCAAGGTTTCAAAAGATCATGTAAATATTTTAAACAAATTTTCAAAGTTTAACATTTTATTTTAAACAATCCAAAACTATAATCATTTCTATAAAAATTCTTATTTACCTAGAATAAGTATTTATAGTATTTTCTGAAAATATTTTCAAATAGTAAAATGTCAATTAAGAACTTATTAATAACCTTATTTACAAAACAAACAAAAATTGCGGAAAGGAATATGTACAAGTAAGAAGGGGTTACCTCCTTAAGAAAATAATTTCTTTAAAATAAGCCCATGACAGGAAGAGATTCTCTCTTTCCTGTTAAATATTGCAGAATTAATGTATATGAGCCTATCTTTTCAGTAATTTGAAATGGTCCAAGCCACATTTTTTGAAATTTGGTATGTTTACCTTTATCTTCATGTTCTTTATCCCATTTCAAAACAAGATCACAAATTTGAAAAGTTTTGGATCCAGTGGAACTTGAATCAAAAGAAGATTTTACAAGATGTTGATTTTTTTCATGAATAGTTTTTTCTTTTTCTCTATCTTCTTCTTATTTAAGAATTTGATCAAATCTCAACTGAATAGATGATGAAGGAATTTCTTCAATAAATTGCACTAAAGCTAATGACGGGAGAACTAAATTTGATGGTATCACATCTTCTTTCCCATAAACTAGATTGAAAGGTGAAGTTCCTATTGAAGCTTTATGAGTGATATGATCAGCCAATAGTGCAAATATTAAAGACTTGTGCTAATTCTTTTGATTCTGATCAATGGTATTTTTAATGATTTTGATGAGATTTTTTTTAGTAGATTCAGCTAAACCATTACCTTATGGATAATAATTTGCTGAATATTTCAATTTAAAGCCTCTTTTGATTGCAAATTCCATTATACTATTTCCAGAAAAATAAGATGCATTGTAAAAAACAAGAGCATTAGGTACACCAAACCTGATAATGATGAATTGATCGATGAAATCAATAATTGCATCAGAATTGGCTACCTTTAAAGGAATTTCTTCTACCCACTTTGTGAAGTATTCTGTTGCTGTAAGGAGTTATCTGTGTTGTTTAGAAGAATGAGGTATTATTTCTCCAATAATATCAAGCCCCCATTGCTCAAATGGTTGTTCAATGTTTACTGGTTGCAAAGGAAAAGTTGGCTTCCTTTGTCTTCCAGTAGCAGTTTGACAAATCTCGCACTTCCTCACAAATCATGTGTATCTTTGAAAAGGGTAGGCCAATAATATCCAGCATGGATGATTTTGTGAGATGTCGTATCACCTCCAAAATTTCCACCTGCTAGTCCATCATGTAATTCCTGTAATACATTTTTTGCTTCAATATTTTCAAGACATTTTAATAGAATTGAATCATAATTCCTTCTGAATAACACATCATCAATGATTTCATAATGTTTAGCTTTTAACCTTAGAGCATGTTTGTTCTTATAGCTGATATTAGAAGGAGCATACCCATTCTTCAAGTACAAGATCAAATCAGTATGTTGAGATTCAGAATCAATAACACTTATCTGTTTTGTTTGAAGAACATTATCTTGATCTTGATTTTCTGGTATGTTGGAAGCTCCTACTAACACTCTGCAAAAACCTTGTCCTCTAACAATCTTGGATGGTTTAATATCAATATCATATTCTTGTAAAGTTTTTACCCAATTAGCTCTTTTTTCTCCTACTTATTTATGAATTAACAATTGTCTCACTGCAGAGAATGGGACAATAATTTTTGTGTGTGTCTTTAGGAGAAAAGGTCTAAAATGTTTAATTTATTTAAACACAAAAAGGGATTTTTTTTCTACATCGGAATAATTAAGCTCAGCTCCTTGCAGATTTGAGCTAAAGAAAGAAATTGGTGCTTTTATTTGTTGATCATTGAGTTGTGTTAAAACAACAACATAGGATGTTTTAGTAGCTAAGGTATACAAAATAAAATGCTTTGAAAAATCAGGAGTATTCAATGCAGGTGCATTAATGATTTCCTGTTTTATTGTATCACAGGATCCCTTCTCTTTATACCCCCATTTGAATACTGAATTTTTCTTAATCATATTTTGCATAGGTGTGACAATTTGAGAAAAATCAGGAATGAATATTTTGACAAAATTTATTTTCCCTAGAAATGATTGCATGGATTTTTTGTTATTAGGTAAAGAAATATCATAAATTTCATTCACTCTGTGAGGGTCAATATATATACCATATTTTGACACAACAAACCCTAATAGTTTTCCTTCATTGAGAGAAAATAAGGATTTCTTTGGATTTAAAGAAATACCAAATCTTCTACATCTTTCAAATATCTGTTTCAAATCATGTAGATGATTGGCTCTTTTCTTTGAAAATATTTTTATGTCATCAAGATAAATAACACATGATCTATTAATCAGACCCTTAAATTCTATATCCATGGCTCTCTGGAAAGTAGCTCCTGCATCTATTAAACCAAAAGACATTTTATGATAAGCACAGGTTCCCCATTTGGTTCTGAATGTGGTTTTTAGCCTATCATCTGGATGTGCTAATATTTGGTTATAGCCTAAAAAACCATCAAGAAAAGACATGAGCTCAGAACCAGCTACCTTTTGAAGTATTTGTTCCATCGTTGGCAATGGGAAATTTTCCTTTTGACATGCTTTGTTTAAATTTCTAAAATCAATGTAGATTCTAATATCCCCATTCTTCTTCCTGACAGGTACCATGTTGGAAACCCAATTAGAATGCCTTACAAGAAAAATAATTTTGGCTTTCAAAATTTTATTGAGTTCTGCCTTGATTTAACTTTCAAGATTTGGATGATTTTTTCTTAAATTCTGTTGAACATGTTTCACATCAGAAAGCATTGGAATTGTATGTTGAATAACAGAAGTATCATAAGTTTTCAAGTCCTCATAATTCCAAGCAAAAACATCTTTAAACCTACTCAGAATTTTGATGAAAAAAATTCTTTCCTCTGGAGTTAATTTGAGTCCTAAATTAACATTTTGAGGTTTAGACTCAGAGCCAAGATTTACTAATTCAAACTTCAAAGTGGAACTTTGAAGTTTAGCATTAGTAACTTTCTTGAATCTGTATTTTATATCATATAGGCCCTCAAGTTTAACTACAGATTTAGGAATATGATTTTCATTATTTTTTGAGGTATTTTGAAGATCATGATCATTTTCATCAATTATTTGTTCATCATAAGATTTCTCCGAAGTCAAGAGATTTAATATATCTTCATCATGATAGAATACTCTCCAGTTTTTTATATTATCGGGAACAGATGGTCGAAAGATTAATTCAACTAAAAATCTATCAGTATTGTAATCTTCAACAGGGAGGAGTTTGGATGCAACATTAGCTAACAAATCAACTGATGTATTTTGAGTTCTAGGGATAGAAAAGATGTTGAATGCTAAAAATTGAGTGGTAAGGTCTTGCACAAGGGTTTGATAATGTTTGAGATGACCTGAAAGACAATGGATGGTATTTATTACTTGTCTTATGACAATTTTAGAATCCCCATATACTTTCAAGTATTTGACATTTAACCCTATGGCTTTATAAAACCCTTGGATCAAGGCTTCATATTCTGTAGTATTGTTTGTGCACTCAAATTCTAGTCTACATGACAGCATGGTTTTCTCTCCATCTGGATCAATTAAAATGCATCCTGCTCCTGCTCCATCACTAGATTTTGATCCACCAAAATATAATGACCAAAATAAAGATTTATCTACAGGTTTATCTACAGATGTATCAGAAACATTAACAATTCTAGAAGAATCAGATTGTGAAAATTTTTCAATTTGTGAAATAAAAGTATTTACAGAAAAGGGTGATTGTGGTGCTGTGAAATTCCCAAGGAATGATTCAGCAGAATAACCTCCAAGGATATTGTTATTAAAAGCTACAGGTTCATTTTATTGTTCAAATTCTGTCATAGTATGCATCATGTGTTTTCTCACTCAATTTTGATTTGATTTGGTTTCCCTTTGTAGGGGAGCCACATATGTGAATAATCAGTTGCGATATAACCATTAAGTTTTGTAGACCAGTCCCTGCTTAAGACTAATCCATAGAATTCAGGAATATCTGCGACCAGAATCTCAATTCTTTGGACAATCCTAGGATCATAAGCTAATTGAATAGTAACTGAATTGATTTCTCTTACAGCTTGAACTTTAGAGAAATCCAATTGAACAATGTGAACTGCAGACTTTTGTGATTCAATATTCAATTTTGCACAGACTGAAGTAGGAATTATATTAGAGGATGCTCCTAAATCTATCAAACAATTATGCAAATTCTTGTTGTAGATTTCATATGTCAAAAGAAAAGGAGGTGTCTGAGAATTTGATCTTTCTCCAATAAGAATAGTATCAGTGGCATCTACTTTATCTGGTGGCTTACCTGTTCCTTTAGTTGCTTTGGCAACTACACCACTTGGTAGAGGAGGAATAGGTGTTGCATTTAATTCTTTAAATAATAGCTTCTGTTTATGTTTAAGTTTGCTGAGTTCATGTAAGGAAATGTTCACTCTAGTCTTCTTCATGTCCTCAACAATGTTATAATCCATAGGATTTGATACCACCAAAGTATTAGATGTTGATGTAGGAGGATTAGAAGATGATGGATGATTTTGAGTGGGTAAGGGAGAATATTTCTTTATAGGGGATTTGTCTTTGGTAATTGAAGTTGTACCTTTCATCTTAGGAATAGATTGAATAGGATTCGCTATATATTTACTCATACTTACAGGCATGGCTTCTTGTTCAATGTCTGAGTTGGGGAGAATGAAATCCCACATACCATGTAATTCAACTATTTCCTCTCTTTCTTCCTCTCCATCTGATACTGGAGGAGTATATTCTTCTTCTTCCTCTTCTGATTCTACATTGGATATTGAATTGGGAGGTTTAGATTCAACTTGATTTCTCTTGAAATTTCAGAATGGTATTTTGGTAGAAGTCTCTGCCACTTGCTTTTTAATCTCAACCATCTCATTAGACATGGTTTTGGGAACTTTCTGTAAACCTTCCATGTCATATGGATCTCTTGGTGTCTTCTTCTTTGAATCATCCTTAAAGCTGAATTTTTTGGATTTTATTTCTTCAATAACATTTTTCTTGACCAAAGCAACAATCCTTCTTTCAACTGCAATCGCTTCTTTCATGTTTTCAGCCAAAGTAGGTTTAGCATCTCTATCAAAAAAGATTGCTATATTTGAAGGTAGAGTTGTTATATACCATTCACTTCGGACTTGCTCACTAGGCTTTGATGTTGTAGGGATTTTTTTCAAGAGTTTATTGAATCAGGAATTAAAATCTTTGATGGGTTCTTTGGGTTCTGTCTTCAAATTGGAGAGATCATTGATTAAGGTAGCTATTGATCTATCATCTCCATATTTGGTTAAGAAATTCTCTTGGAAAATATCCCAACTTGTAAGAGAACCTGAAGGTAATGAAAAATACCAGGATCATGCTGCCCCTTACAAAGTATAGGGGAATAACTTGAGTACAACATCTTGATGCTCAACTCCATTCAAATTTATAGCAAGCATAAAGTTATTGATATGTTATTCCGCTTGTATACGAAGGTCAGGACTAAATTTTGGCAGCCATTTTTCAGGATGATTTGGTAAATCATGTAAAGGTGCAGCCATCACAACGGCCCCTAGATTAGCCCATGGTCTCTGTGCCATTGTTGTGATAACTGTTGAAGGACTAGAAGAGACAACAGGTGTTTGGACATGTATTGTCTGAGTAGATGATATTGGAATAGATGATGTTTGGGCAGCTGATGTTTAAATAGCCGATGTTGAGACAAATGCACTTTTCTGAGTTGGGGTTTGGGAAACAAATGATTGAATTTGCGATGAAGAACTAATATCACTCTCTGATTCCGATGGGGTTTTTCTCATTTTAACTCTACTAGGTGAAGGAAATTCCTTTGGAGGAATACCAAGTTTTTAACTCTGTAACCTAGTAAGAGGGCTTGAAGAAACAATTTGTGAAGTAACACTACCTTCAGATATTTCAGACTCTTCTAAAGATAATAAGAACCCTTGTAATTTGTGAATTAAAGCTTGTACTTCAGGGGACTCAGGAGGCTGATTGTCTGATTGGTTTGAGACTTTAGTAGTGGGTGTTTGAATATCTCTATCAATTTCTTCCCTGGTGATTTGAGATGTAGAAGAAATTGAAGAAGGTAATGAGGGTGAATTTCTCTTAGAATGGCCTATAGATTTGGATTTATCTGCCATTCATAGCTTAGGCCCTCCTTCTAGTGCCAAAAATGTTGAAGCCTTGAAAATCGCTGCTTCAAACATCGGGGGAAAACCACCCGGTCAGGACCTTAGGATAGCTCCTTTTCCGTTTGGTGTGGTGGCTCCGACTAGATTTATAGAACCAGTTTCCTAATAACTAATGGGTTGGTGATGGAATGATTGTATGAGTGGATGATTGAACTAAAATAATTGAAATAATCTATCTAATTTAATCTATAACTTATAAATAATTCTAAAACTAACCCGGGTGTCAATTATGAATACAAATTAAAGATTGTTTCAATCAAATCAATAACCATGAAAATGTATTATAATTTAATTGAAATACGCAGTATCAAATAATGATAACTCTGTTTAAGAAATTAAACATAGTTATAATAACACATTGCATTCATCATTTTATATATCATTTGTATATACTATGAAAGATAGATATTTCTATACACTTAGAAATGATATGTATAAAGAAATATTTGTAAAGAAAGTACATATAAATGATAGCAAATTCAAAGCGAATATCTCATAACATAAGAAAAATAACAGTAAATTGATAGAAATACCAGATTCGTCTTGATACTTTTCCAGATGCAATTCAATATCCAAATCCAGTGCTTCAATGTAAAACAAACTCCAAGGTACAGAAATGCAATTCTTAGAGATAATTTTCCATAAACCACCAGATGTGATCCTTTATAAAAATAAAGTAGTTGATGGAGTACAAAAATGTAACATCCAAGCTAAAATATTACAAACTTAGGACCCCTTTCTAAATGCATTAAAGGGGTTTAAATAGGAACTTAATAAAATAAAATAACTAAAACTATTGATACAATCTATCATCGAAAATCTAGAAATAGATTTGCAATATTAAAATGAAACAAATTCATTGATTTTCTCCTGCATTCAGTGTACCAAGGTGGCAAATTTTGAGCATATCTTTGACTTCTGCTGGACGACTTAACCTCGAATGTAACTGACCAGTATACATGGCATCAGAAAAATCTAGAATGACGCAACTAATGGCACTGGAAAGGCATTTAATTTCCATTTTCTAACTGTGTGGCTTGATTAGACATGTCCACATGATATCCCATGAAATTCCTTGAAGTTTGTTGATTTTCTGATTCTTATTGATTAATTCTTGCTTCCACTTAGAATCAGTCTCTTTTACCTTTGGTAATTTACTTGGGATACATTCTGAAATTAAATTGGTGGCATATAAGCTATCATTAACCAACTGTGTTATACTATTCATCATAGTTTTGGCTCTTGATGTGGCTCTTTCTCCTTTTATCGACTGCTTTTCCCATTCAGTAAACATAATTTCTTTGTGTCTTTCTTCAATCCTGGGAAGGTTTTCATTCTTTCCCTACTCTGAGTCTTTCCATGAAAGAAATTCAGAAATTTTCTCATCTGCATCATCAAATTCAAACCTGAGGCTGACTCCTTCTTCTATAAGAGATGATGTTATTTCACATAAGGGCTCAGTTTGTGCCATATTTTTACATATTTAATTCAACTACTGAGACAGTAGTTTGTTCATTTCAAAAGCTTAAGTTTTAAATTAATCTAATTTAGGATAATCCGTAAATTTGTCCAATCCTGCTTGGAATATTTTCTCTTGCTCAACTTTAGCAGTTTTATCATTTTGCAATAGAGTTTGTAACTTTTCCACTTCTTGAATTAACTATTGTTGCTTATCCAAAGCTTGTTGATCAATATTTTTCTTTTCAATGCCAACTTGCTCTTCCAACTGTTTATATTTGAGCTCTTCTTCTTGCAACTGCTATTCCAACTGCATAATATTTGGTTGATTTCCTGTTGCTTGTTCCTCCAGTATAACTATCTGTAAGTCTTTTTGTTTCATCATTTGGGTGACTTCAGAAGCTTTTTCTATAGTGCTTGCACTATAGGCACCTGCATATTGTGACAATTTGGTGAGATCATCTGAAGGATTCACCTCAATATTTTTCTAGATAATGTTGATCAGTTCAAATTTTGATGTTGAAAGCGATTCTTGATCTGTTATTTTCTCTTCCTCTGCTTCCTGACAACATCCCTATGCTTAGGACTATAAAAGATATCTAGAGGAGGAATCTCTTCTACTTTCAACACAATTTCTTCTGTAGGATGCTTAGGGATGATTTCCATATCTTGATCTTTCAGAATGTCGAGTTGAGGATTATTTTGTAATCCTATTTTTTTGAGTGAATTTTTCATATTGACTTAGAAAATGGGAAGAAACAATAATTTCAGCAGAATCCACTACATTCTCAGTGGTATTTTCTCTTTCAAGTTGATTATCTGGCTTATTACCAATAATTTCTTTTTCTATCTGAACATTAGCCTTGTTGCCTATGTTTTCTTTCTTAGTCTGCACATTGTTCTAAATGCCTTTGTTTTCCTTTTCTGTCTGAACTGTAGTTCCTTTCTCAATACGTATATCATTTTTACTGCCAGTATTCTCCTTTTGTACATCAAGTTTGCCACTTGTGCTTACCTTTTCAATCTGTACATTACCCTTGCTGGTAGATGCTTCTTTCCTGCTTTGTTAGTTGTATCTTCTTTTTCCTTCTGCTCTGTTTCTATATTGTCAGTTGCTTGTGAATGGATTCTTAATTGGTCAAGAGGAGCTTTTAGTAGTCTCTGACTTCGAAAAAACATGAATTTATTCATATATTCAGTTTGAAACTTGGATTTAGGCAAGTTATAGACTTGGGAAAATTTATCAACAGAGACAAATAAATCGTAAAACTGATCAGTCTCATGCTCAAACCGAGCAATTGAAACTGAAGTTGTGAAATCAAATGCTACTTTTCTTAGGTCATACTGCCTGCCTGGGACTATTGAGAGCTTAAGATCCCTTATTTTTATGACTTCCTTCTCAACATGTATGAAGTTATTAAGTGTATAATGCCCACAATGAAATGGAAAAGTAGGCCACATTAGTTTCTTGTTATTCTTGAGACACCTTGACATGCCTTCTACTGTTAACTGGTAGGAGATTTCTTGTTCTAACAGTTTGTATGGGACATACAGAGGTAAAATATGGAGCTCTACTATACTCCCAAATACTCTGACATAGGTAAATTTCTCTTCTCCAAACCAGTCACCAATCTGGGATATATCAGTCTTAGCTTTTTCAGAAAGTCGGGGAGGAAATTGTTCAAAAAAAGTTTGATAGACAGGGATGAGGAAACCGTGAAAAATTATATAAACATGGTTTTTAAAATGCACCTTCCATAAGAGCTTATGGTAAATATGAATAGGAACGGGATCTTCGGGGGTCCATTTCCAACCAAGAATGGGAAATTCAGAATTAAAACATAGGGCATCTAAAATGTAGGCACAAAAGTAAAACAGGGTTGTGTTTTCTATGTATTTATCCTTTCTATACTCTAGGATTCTATTGGCTATCTTATCTAAAAGGATAACTACCCAGTCCATGATTTCAGAATTCAAAACAGAATGGATTAAGGGTACCATTTGTATTGAAAATCTAGCTGAATTATCATTTCCAAATAGCCCGCGCATAATTGTGATGACATAACAATATGGAGGTGAAAGAGAGTCCACGGAGTACATACCTGATGATTCGGTTTTATGCTTCTCTGGAATTTTTCTCCATTCTCTGATTGGTTATGACCGAGTCTCATTACTTGTAGCAAAATCCTTAATGAAGGCTTTGTTATATAGTTTCTGCGGGTCTGGAAGGTGGTACATTGCCTTAATATCCTCTACTCTGAAAGATCCAAATATTGTTCTAGCAATTGAAGCAAATATCCTATTTTGGATGGTGACATTGTCTATCACCCACCAAATTACATCATAGTAAGGGAAAATGTTTTCTCGAGCTGAAATTCTATGAAGGAATGAATTTGCAAGCTCTTTAAGAGGAATCTCAGAATCAGAATTTGAGTCATCTTCATCAGGAACTGTTGCCTTCACCTCAGTAACCTTAGGTTTTTCTCTTTCAATCAGGTTATATACATCTTCCCAAGTCATTTTTCCAAGTCCCTGGCATGATGTGTCTGTAACCAGCTTAATTTTTTGTTGCTTTTTCTTTTGGTACTATGGGAATAGCAACAAAATTTGCAGTAGGAGTAGCCTTTTCTTTCTTAGATCTCTTAGACATTTTTTCGTCTGGTAATGTCTCACTTGCTCGGTGAACGAAAGGATTGGGTGTTCTATCGTTCTGCAAAGGAGAAAAATTTTCAGATGTAGTGAAAATGCAATGAGGAGAACAACTATATGAAAAGATTTATTCATTATTTTCAATTTATTAACTTCGTGTTAAAACTTAAATGCCCTCTATAAGAGTCACACTCACGCATTAAAAATAGAATCAATCATCATTATTCATTTTATTTTCTATTTAATAATAAACATATAATCAAAGATCGATGCTTTTGGAATGAGAATAAAAATATTTCTTTTTGAATTTTGCGATTGTGATGAATAAATAACATATGCACAGTATAAAACAAACATAAAGATTAAGTATTGATCACATTGGGAATTTTCAACAAGGATAACAAATAACATATCATTATCTCCGCCGATTTTGCGATTGCAATGATGGTGGGGTCCATCGCATCGCATTGGAGTTTTTCAAAACAAATGTGACAACTTAAAACATTTACGATTTACGATTACGATTTGTTCTATCGCATCGGAGTTTTTTCAAAACAAATTTCAAACTTTAAGATATCTCCGATTGGCGATTGCGATTACTGTATCACGTAGAACTTTGTTTAATATGAACATTTTATGTATTATATTGATGTGATAAAATTTTTTATATCTCATTGGATCGGAAAATTTCAATATTACAATTGTTTATAAGAACTTGTGATTTATGAAACAATGAACTCTTTATTTGTTTTATTCAAAATGATTGGATTTCCTCTAAGTCTTTTATTCCTACTTTAAAAAGAAAGGGGACCTATTTCTAAATGAAATTTATTCTAAAATTTTTAAATGGGGAGGGTTGTTGTACTATACAACATAACCCTTTACAAAAATTACCAGCAAATTAATTCTTAAAACATAAAAATAAACAATGGTGAAAACATAAAACTAATTTACAGAAACATTTTCCCCTGGATCCAAAAACTGGGACGACCGAATTTATTTTTCATTATTTTCTTTCAATGTTACAATACATATATATACATGTCAAAGCATTCATAAACCCCAATCCGTTAACCTTGGATTAGAATATAACTATAGTTCCCTTACCTGGATCTACAAAATACCATGGGCAGAAAACCATCATTCCCAAAACCATGTGAAAAATCGATGCACAAAACCATAGGCAGGTTCAAACAACTATTATAGGGTCAAAAAAATTTACGAGGCACTGCGCCCAATGCAAAAAATAGAGGAGAATTTCACCCGCCCTATAACCCCCCCCCCCACGCATGTGACTAGTCATGGAAAGAATATAACACACACCCAACATTCTCCCACTTGTTGTTTTCTTTTCCAGAGAGGGGGTTTTATACAATATTTTTTCACCATCCCTATAATCCCCATCCCAAATATTGGAGGACCATTTCAGTGACTTCTGTGTATTGTCTTACCTTGGTAAAAGTTTCATTGCATCCCTTCACATGTCAAGAACATTTCCTTTGTTGATCATTCCTTAAGCAGGCTCTCAAAAACATATGATTTTGGGTCGGCGTTGGTAGGTAGTTATGGCCTCGTGCCCATGGAAAAATTAAAATTGGGCCTCACGCTCATTGGCACTTTGTCTTAGTGGGGTACCTACGCTGAGATATTTTTGGAAAGTTTTTAAAAATATAAACGTAGTTTCCATGCCTAACCACTTCATGAACAAAGTCATCATGGTTTGTTCGAATGAATAACGTTGAAATACTCTCTTTGGATTCTTGTTTCCTAAAATTTTCCAACTCCCCAAAGGGATAAGACCTCTCTTCCACGTTATGAGGGATCCCAAACCACTTCCTCTTCTCCTATAAATACTTCCTTCTCATATGTTTTCAGCTAGCTGAACAATCCTTACTATAGCTGGTGTGAAGAATAAGGCAGAGAGGAATCAATTGTCGAGAGAGAGTTTAGGCCCGTTGCCTCACCAAGTCTGATGCCCGAAAAATTCTTGAGACACACTTGACTGAACCCATCGAAGGAGGTTGCAAAGTCAAGGCATTAAGGCTGTAAACTTCTTTTCTCTATCATTAATACATGACTAGTTTTTTGGTTCCAATTTTGTGTTCGATCATATGCAAAATGTTTGATTCTCCTTGACCAATACAATAGATATAAATGAAAGTATGTTTTCATATGATGTCACTATTCACTTGATCCTTGTGCATGCACACAGATATTATCGTTGAAGGACCGCGATATGTGAAGACAAAGATCAACAGATCGCTGCTGCAAACTACAACAAAAGCGTTGGACCAAGGTAGGTCATCTTTCCTAACTCATTTTCATTTATAAGCTAGGAGTCCAAAATTATAGCTTGTTCCCTTGTTTCTAGACCCACTCCAAGGCTATAGGGATCACCTTTGTCTGTAGAGGGGATTTACCTGCACAACAAGTTGGCGACTCTACTAAGGATCAACGTGTTTTTCATCTCTCATTATTCGTCTAGTTCTCTGCTTGTCTGTTCGACTTTGGTCATCTTTGTTAGGTCCCTATATTACTATTTTAGTCCCTTATTGTTATTATTATAGCTCCCTTATTGTTATTTTTGTACCCCTGTAACTTCAATATTATTATTATTGTGCCCTTACATTATTATTGTTAGGTTGGCTAGGATTATATTGTGGCCCCATGGAATCCTATATATAGAAGGAGGTTTTGGTTATTTGTAGCATCCAAGAATTATTCATTTATGTAACTTATTAGAGGTTCCCCCCTTGAAGTGGCTGATTTCTAAGGCATTGATCTCCCTTTTCTTCTATTTTTGGAGCTGGTTTCACAACATTTGGTATTAGAGCTTTGGATCCTAGGGTTTCGCTACCCCAAACAAGTCATCGTGGAATTTTCGCTATAACATTTTTTCTATGAAGGTTCAGAAGCTGAAAATTTTAGAGTGAAAATCCAAAATCGCGAGGAACATTTTCGCAAAATTTCAGAGCTTGGTTCACAAATTTTCTGAGATATGATCTATGGAAGTTAGGGCTTCTTGCAGGCTCCTGAATTTAACCTAAACAGGTCATCAGGGAATTTTCGCTATAAAATTTTTTCTATGAGGTTTCAAAAGTTGAAATATTCATAGAGTGAAGTTGAAATCCCAAGGAACATCGTGGAAATTTTTTAGATATTTATTCACATTATTTGGGAGGTAGTATTTGCGGAATTTAGGGCTTTTTCAGGCTCCCGAATTTCATCTCAAAGAGGTGATCGTAGGGAAATATTCATAACTCTTTCTCTGAGCATCAGATTGAAATTCTGTAAAGAGTGTTGGCAAGTACATGGATTTTAGTTTCTTGTCTATAAATTTCAGAGCCTAAAGAGGAAAACAGTGACACGTGGCAAGTCGTACAAGTTCACTCTACTGAACCAATCCATAATTAGGTCATTGTGGGAGATTTTACATAACTTTTCCTTGAAGAGTCCAAATTAGGTTAGACCTGTGGCATTCAAAAGAGGATTCTGAGGGCTACCTCAGGGCCATATTTTAGATATTGAAGGTTACAAATCACAGAGATAATTTATTTTCAATATCGAGCTCCTCTAAAGAAATAAAAATGTGTGTATTTGTTTTTCCAGATTGCATAAGTCTTATGTAAAAATTCATTTTGAAGTGATTCCAAGAACCTATTGAGCATATATTTTAGTATTAGGTTCTAAAATTCCTCCTAAAAAGAATTCAACACCCATTAAGCCCTCAGAATACTCTAATATGACTCATGAAGATGAAGAATTGCAACATGATCTATCAAAATTACAAGAGAAAGTGCACCAAATTTCGCTCTCACAAAGAGCAGCAAAAAAATAAAATAGAAGTTTTGAAGAAAGTCATGGAAGTGAATATGGATGGTTTGAAGAATAATATGGATGGTTTGAAGAAAGGTGTGGAAGCTAAGATGGATGGCATGGAAGCTAAGATGGGAAACATGGAAGAAAAAATGAAAGACAACATGGAAAACATGAAGAATGATCTAAAAGAAGACATGGAAGGTTTGAAAAAGTTGATACAAGAAATGATTCCTAATGGAAAAAAGATAGTAGAATAAACTCATGATGAGAACAAAATAAATGTTAATCATGATTTCATAAACTCTAATGTTGGATGGAAGAACCACCATATTCCAATGATGGATATGAGAAAGTTTGATGGCAAGGATCCCGTAACATGGATACTACAGATGGAGAAATATTTTGATCTCAATAATGTGCAAAACACACAAAAGGCATGCATTTCAACTTTACATTTAGAATAGAATACATTTTTATGGTATGGATGGCTTTGTTGTCATAAAAAAATTGTCACTTGCTCAATGTTTATGGAGGAAATGATAGCACATTATGAGGATACAAAGAGAAACACATTCTTTAGCCAATTGATAAATCTGAAACAAAAGGGTTTAGTGGTGGAGCACATCGAGAACTTCCAAAAATTGAATATAAGGGTAACTAATATTCCATAGGAGCTCAGGATTGATGTATTCATAGGGACTTTAAGGGATAGCATTCAACATGAAGTTTGTGTTTGGGAACCTGATTCATTGGAGAAGGCATTTAGGTTCGCGACAAGGAAGCCTACCACTCACATCTATAAAGGTGGAAGTGTTCCTACTCCTAGACTTCCACAACCTACAAGGTTGACACCACAACAATTGGAAGAAAAAAGAGCAAAAGGGCTTTTCTACAGTTGTGATATAAAATACACTAAAGATCATAAGTGTGCTGAGAAGAAATAATTTTACATAGATTGTGAAGAGGAAGAAGAAAATGAACAAGAATCTTCAAAAGAAGAGGATATACACCACGTACCAACCCTAGAAGAGGAAGAAATGAGTCCAACCATATCATGTAATGCATTGGCATGAATTAACACTCCTCAAACTCTCAAGATAGAAGGACATATCAAGAAAAAAAAGGTAATAGTGTTGATTGATTCGGGTAGTACCCATAATTTTATTCATTGTAAGGGAGCCAAGGAATTGAATTGTTTCCTATACCCAATACTAGAATGTCAAGTGATGGTTGCAAATGGAGGAACTATAAATTTCTCTAGAAAATTCCATAATATCAAGCTAACCATGGGGGAATATGTATTGAATACTCCAATGCTTTCCATTCCAATGGTTAGAATCTTTGGGGATGATAGATTTTAATTTTCAAGAACTTTTCTTGAAATTTTTTTCATAAGGAAAGGAAGTCGAATTATGGGGTATCGTAGGGAAGCCAGGAAAGATACTAAGATATAATGTCATGAAAAAGCTTCTGAAGAAAGAACAATGAGGCAAAATTGCACAATTATGCTCACTAGAAGTTCCAACAACAAAATCATCTATTTCTCCAGATCTCCAAAAAGTCTTGGACAATCATTCCAAGGTATTTGATACTCCCAAAGGACTCCCACCTATTTGTGATCATGATCATGCTATTCATTTGATTCCAAGAATTTTTCCTCCAAACATGAGGCCTTACAGATATCCTTATGTCCAAAAGAGAGAAATTGAACTTATGATTGTAGAAATGTTAGAGGCTGGTATAATTCAACCTAGTCAAAGTTCTTTCTCTACTCTAGTAGTATTGGTGCACAAGAAGGATGGATCATGGTGCATGTTTCTGGATTATAGGGAGCTCAATAAGCTCACCATTAAAGATAAATTTCCCATTCCTGTGATTGATGAATTACATGGAGCAATTTATTTTACCAAGTTGGATCTTCATTCAGGATATCATCAAATTATAATGAAGACTAAAGATATTCCAAAAATAGAATTTTGAACTCATGAGGGTCACTATGAATTTTTGGTCATGCCTTTTGGCCTTACTAATGCACCTTCTACATTTCGAGGGTTGATGAATTCCATTTCAAACCCTTCCTTAGAAAATTTGTGCTAGTATTTTTTGATGATATACTAATCTACAGTAGGTCTTGCAAGGATCATGTTCAACATGTTGACAGGGTGCTCAAACTATTGCAGGAGAAACAATTATATGCAAAAACATCCAAATGTTTCTTTGGAGTACAAGAGGTGGAATATCTGGGTCATATTGTATCTCACGAGGGTGTTAAGGTAGACCCTAACAAAATTAAAGCCATTAAGGAATGGAAAGTCCCAAAAATCATAAAGCAGTTGCGAGGATTTCTCTAGTTAACAGGGTATTATCGCAAGTTTTTTAAGAATTATGGGATAATAGCAGCACCTATAACAACATTATTGAATAATGATGCATTTTCATGGACTCCTGAAGCAACTAAGGCCTTTGAACATGTTAAAGAGGCAATGTGCCTAGCACTGGTCTTAGCTACGCTAGATTTCACAAAAACCTTTATTATGGAATGTGATGCCTTAGGAAATGGAATTGGTGTTGTTTTAATCCAAGAAGGAAGACCCATTCCTTTTGAAAGTCATCCAATCAAAGAAAAGTATTTACAGAAAGCTATTTATGAGAAGGAAATATTATCAATCCTACATGCACTAAAGAAATGGTGAGCTTGCCTAATTGGAAGACACTTCAAGGTAATAACTAATCATGATAGTCTTAAACACTTTTTGGAACAAATAATATCTTCATAAGAGTAGCAAAAATGGGTCACACAGATGTTGGGTTATGACTTTGAAATAATCTACAAAAAAGGGAAGTTAAATGTTGTTGCCGCATGCACTCTCAAGAAAGAATGAAGAGGTGGAAGAATTGATTTGTGCCATTTCTATTATCCAACTGGATTGGATAACCAAAGCAAGGGATGAATGGAAGAAGGATGAAGAAGTGTGGACACTCATTCAAAAGTTGCAACAAGATCCTAGTACATCTGATACATTTAGTTGGAAAAATGATTCCTTATGGTACAAATATCGCTTATATCTTTGTAAGAGTTCCCAACTAAAAAAAAATATTCTTTTGGAATTGCACACTTCTCCTTTAGGAGGACACTCAAGATTTTTAAAAACTTACCACAGGGTGAAGAAAGAATTTTTTTGGGATGGCCTTAAATCTGATATTCAAAAATTTGTGGCAGAATGTTTGGTTTGCCAGCAGAATAAAGTTGAGACAATTAAGACCCGGGTCTTCTACAACCTTTATCCATTCCAAACCAACTTTGGGAGGATACTTCAATGGATTTTATCACAGGTTTACCTAAGTACGAAGGAAAGAGCGTCATCATGGTTGTATTTGATAGACGTACCATGTATGCACACTTTTGTGCATTATCACGTCCATTTAAATCTAGTACAGTTGCTCTACATTTATGGAAACAATTCGAAAGCTATATGGAAACCCAAAGGTTATTGTGAGCGACAAAGATCCCATTTTTACTGGAAATTTTTGGACGGAGTTATTTATTGTCACGGGTACTCAACTGGCTCATAGCTCATCTTATCATCCTCAATCCGTTGGTCAAACTGAGATAGTGAATAAATATTTGGAAGGATATATTCATTGTTTTGTATCTGATAAGAAAACACAATGGGTCAAGTGGTTACCTCTTGCTGAATGGTGGTATAACAGTTCCTTTCACACTGCAGCAAAAATGACCCCATTTAAGGCACTTTATGGATATCATCAACCGTCCATCACATCTTATTTAAGAGAAAATTATAAGGTTCAAGCAGTGTAAGATCACATCGACCATCAACAATAAGTTCTCCAACTCTTAAAGGATAACCTAAATTTGGCACAAAAATCGAATGAAACAATAGGTAGATCAACATCGCAATGAGAGAAGTTTTGGTGTAGGAGACTGGGTATTTTTACGCCCTACAACCATAGAAACAAATTTCCCTCAAGCAAGCTAAGAAGGATAATAAATTATTCCCAAAGTACTATGGTCCTTACAAGGTGTTGCAAAAGATTGGTACTCTGGCATACAAATTGGAGCTTCTTGCCTCTTCGTGAGTGCATCCATTTTTCCATGTTTCATGGTTAAATAAGGTTATAGGTGAAAATATTCTAGTTCAAACAATATTTCCAGAACTTGATGAGGAAGGAAAAATCATATTGGAACCTAAAGCGGTCACGGAAACATGAACTTGACAGCTACAAAATCGATCAATTTCGGAGTATCTCATCAACTGGAAGAACTTACCCACTGAATATTCTACATGGGAGGATAAGAATTTTATAAAGAAACACCCAGACCTACTCAAGCGTTTAGGACAACACTTTTCTGAATGAGAGGGGCATGTTAGGTCCCTATATTACTAGTATAGTCCCTTATTGTTGTTAGTGTAACCCCCTTATTGTTATTGTTGTACCCCTGTAACCCCAATATTGTTATTATTGTGCCCTTACATTATTATTGTTAGGTTGACTAGGATTATATTGTGACCCCATGGACTCCTATATATAGAAGGAGGTTTTGTCATTTGTATCATCCAAGAATTGTTCATTTATGTAATGTAAAGGAGGTTTCCCCCTCGAAGTGGTTGATTTCTAAGGTGTTTATCTCTATTTTCTTCTATTTTTGGAGCTTGTTTCACAACAGTCTTATTGTTTTTCTTCTTTTTTCTGCATGTCTGACTATTTTCAGCCATCACATTTAGTCTAAAAGTGTTAATTCTGATATTTTCTCATTGGATTTTTACCTTTTCCATAGTTTTCTGGCTTGATGATCTTTGTTGCTTGATAAGTCACGCTAATTGGCACTTGTTTCATTTTTCATGGGCATGCCATTATTTGTTTAGCATGGATTACAACTTGATAGATGCGTCGAATCCTGTAGGTTAGGATTTTTTCCTTTCACCCAAGTTTTGTCAGTGTGTCTTGCCTCTGGGTTGAATTTCCATCTTTCAATTTTTCTACTGGAATTTCTTTGACTCTCTTGTCTCATTCTTCTTAGTTGTTTTCCCCCAATTTGATTAGTGAAGTTTGTCATCCTAGGGTTCTAGGTGTCTTCTGATGCTTATTCGGATACCTCCTCACTGAACCTTTTGAGTTGAGTTTGAATTAGTTTGGTCTTTATCTTTTCAGCTTGTTGACTGATTTTCTTAGCTTTTATTTTGTTTCTACATGTCATTGAGTCATTGAATGGTCATCTTGCTATTCGTTTAGTTCTCCATCTATCACCCTGAGCATAGATTACGTTGCTCACTGAATCGGTTTTAAAGCCCTCTTTTTGCTTGAAGGAATGCGTCTAAGTTTTGAGTATGTTTGATGTTCATGTTGGATTGATCTCTTTGTTTTAGGTCGTTTCCTTCGAATTGCTCAAAACTAGTGTCTATTTTGTCTTTTAGTGTAGTAGTGCATTTTTCTTTTCATTCATCTAAAAGGAAAAAATTTGCATTCTTTCTCTTAGTTTGAAAATGAAAAACATTCTTTTGCATTAGTAACTTTTAGTGAACAAGGAAAGATATTTTCATTTCTTCTTTGTTTTCCTTATATGCATTAGGAAAATTTCTTCTTGTATTCGATTGAGTGCTACTTAATTATGAACTACTATCCCTCTCTCAGTTAGTTGTTCATCGAATTGGAATGATTTTCTTTTGCATATAGTTGTGCATTAAGGATTCAAGATTACATTCGGTAAGGCCTTGAAACTGCAACATTAATTCAAGGTCAAATTTAAAATGAATTCAGTCAACCTAAGGAAGCATTGAAACCTAACACATACATTTAGAGGTCTAGGCTAGTGACGTGTTCCGGCGTCATTAAACCCCGTTGGGGAAAAATGCAAGAGGGGGGTGAATCGAGTAGCTAACACTTACTCAAAATTTTTTACTTTTTCTTACTTCAAAACCCATACACTACTTTGCTGAAGCCAACTAGCGTATACACGTGGATATCCTTCATGGAACTCGCGTATACACAGAGATCTTATTATGCAATTAAATATTTACTTAGATCTATGCAACATTTATTCTTCTGATGTTTATTTAACAGTAAACATGCGCAGTAATAACAGAATAAACCATCACACACAAGCATCACATATGAACACCAGGATTTTAGGTGGAAACCCAAGTCGGGAGAAAACCACCGCTGCCATTGTCTCAACCTTCAATATTTTATTATAAATAAAACATCTTACAACTATGTGCTAGTGAAGCCTGGTATGGCTAACCCGACATGCGAGCACCCACAACACACTCGTTTACCAACCTCTCTGGAAGGGAGCTACGACCCCCTGCTCTCGTTTACCGGCCTAACACGGAAGGAGCTACGACCCCACCTGCACTCGTTTACCAGCCTCTCCTGGAAGGGAGCTATGACCCCTTGCTCTCGTTTACCAGCCTCACCTGGAAGGGAGCTACAACCCCCTGACTGAAGGATACAACCCTAAGCACCACCATGGACCAAGTTTCAGCAATTCTCACACTAGATCCAATATCTTCAATAGAACACAACTTGCAGGCCACTTTTCATCATATTTTCAGACTGGACCCACTCCACACATTTAAGCTCAATCATACATCAAACTGAAACTTATACCCTTATCAATTCATTCAATGAATCATCAACCAATCAATCAACAACTTGATCTTTTCTCAACATAGCCAGCAACATAATCAATATTCAGAAAACCCAGATCTGTATGAATACATCATAAACAGGTAGCAGTAATACATCAGAACAGATCAGACATTTCATACCACATACTTCAGCAAACCCTAGTTTTCATACGCGCTTTCCTTTCACTTATCCTATGTATATATGCGCTTTCATGCATATAAACCCATGTATACATCTGCACATACTTCAGAACTAGTTTCACATTCCATACACGCTTTCTCTGAATTCAACCCGCGTATATACGCGCTTTCTATGCTTCAAACTAGCATATAGATCTTCAAATATTATAGGGCAGCATACTTCTTTAGATCAGATTTACAGTTTAGATTTTACCCTTTACTTCAGATACATGTTCGCCTCATCTCAGATCTAAATATTCCATAAACAGATCTAGAAGATACAAAAATATTTCAGATCTAGAGATCCCTCTTCATAATTTTCTTCATAGGTGCATCATAGAATCAGATCTATCATCAAACTGTTACCCTTTCCATTCAGACATACTTCAGAGTGAAGTATTCATTCAAACCCATACATCTTTCCCACTTTGTACAATTAATTTCTTCTCCTTATATAGATTTAGCCTTTGTCAATACCATGAGCCAAAACCACATCACTTCCGATGGTATTCCTGGACGGGATCTCATAGACAATCCAACGCTCAATACAATGGGTCAATACCATGGTAGTAACCCCTGGTTTTATTAATTTAGAGTGCAATTGACCATACGCGACTTGGAATGTACTTTTCCATGTGCATACGCACCTTCTCCTTAACAAACTCGCATATGCGTTGTGACATACACTTCTCATCATTGTTCTGGCACATACTGATATTTCTTTCTTGTGCACCATGCAGCAGTGACGGTGACATAAGTTGCATCATTAATAAACTCATCAAGCATCAAGAACAACTTCATCAAGTAGGTTTCCATCTTCTTCTTCAAGTAGGTTGCCATCAAGGACAACACTTTGCATCATATTGCCAACAATCTATCCCTTTGGACTTCATGGCAACCACGATGGTGTTTGATCACGATCACAACAGATAGATACATTAAGCATAATGATATTCTCCCCCTATTCAAACACCATGTCACTTCCCCCTTTGACATCAAGGGCAAAGGGTGGATCAAAAACCAACACAAGGTTTTTCTCCTCATGTAGAAAGACGAGCACTATAGATCTGATGTATACTGAAGTTACCATGCTCCCCCTAAGTTCATTCTGAATCTTCAAGCATATTTTTCAATGAAGTATATGACTCTATGACCTTCCTATTACCAAGGACTCATACTTACATCAAAGATCCAACCAAGAGGATTTACATATGAGACTCAAATACCCAACCAAGTGGGTTTACACAATTTTACTCAACTACCCAACCAAGTGGGTTTACAAATTTTGACTCAACTACCCTGACCAAGTGGGTTTACAAATTTGAACAAGTCCTTACATGACTGAATATTACAATTTTACATCATAGGTCTTAACATGACCTTTTCATCAAATTACAAATATGAATTTTCAAGACCAATACTAGAAAGACCTCAAGAGAGAGATCATATTTCAGAACCATCATAATGCCAACAATGAATTATACTTAGCAAGGCTAATGCTCCCCCTAAAAATGTACATCCAAGCATCCTTTCCATATGACCAAGGCTCCTCCTTAGCTTGTGCAACCTGAAGCTCTTTCAATAGCAAGTTATCAGTAACAATTTCTGCATGATCTGTCCTTATCTCTGAATCATAAGACTTCCATCTCATCCATGTGTGAAAGCAACGAAAACTCTTCAGCAAAAAGAAAACAGGGCTCATCCACAATCATAAGAAACCATGTAACATGTCATCATCATTTATAACTGAGAAATAAATAGATACATTGCCAATAATACAATCATTAATAGTCAGACTGATGCTCCCCCTGAGCCTGTGCTCCTGATCTTCAGCTGTCATACAAATTTTCTTATCATAAATGCATACACGACTGTCTCCATTGTAACTCGCGTGTATATGTGGCTTTAGTTCACCAAACCCGCGTATGGAAAATGAAACATTGAAAACTTCACATTCCTTCATCTCCCCCTGAAGTTGTACCACCTGTACCTGTCTTCTTCACATCAGATGCTCTGTCAGAAATAAACATAACCAGAATAACCAAACCAACCATGAGAATCATCATACATTGCTCCCCCTATGATGATACATTACTAATCCCTATAATGTATCTCACATCACTTCTGCAGTCATTAAGAGAAGTAAGCTTTAGAAGCGGATGACTGTAGTAGGGTTAGTATTCCCTACGTTTCTGACCGGTCCTCCTTTCTTTTCCAAATTTGATTGAACTTCCTAATTGGGTGTTGGAGTTTATCCAATATTTTCTCATATCTGTTTATCCTGCATTATTTTTCAACATGTCCATACTTGTTACAAGCATAACATCTCATGTGACCAGAGAAGTAAGCATAAGGATCATAATGAGATTTTCTATTCTTCCTTCTATTGCAATCAACTTCTTTGTGACCATACTTGTTGCATGAAAAACAATATCCCTTGAAGAAACCAGAGTACCTTTCTGTGTAGAATCTTTTTGTTCCTGACTGAAACAATCTGCTTCTGCAATTGGCTGCAACATGCCCATAATTATGACATTTAAAGAATTCAACATTATTGAATGATTTCCTTTCAGAATTCATGATTGTTGGTTGACCTTTTGTTTCTTTCAACACTTCAGATTTTGCTTTGACTTCCTTTGAATCTTTAGCACCTCCTTGTGAACTAGATTTTCCTTTAATTGTTTCATGAAAACCAAGACCAAGTTTAATAGAAGGAGACCTTTGACTACTAAGAATATTGTCCAGAATCTTAGTACTATCTTGAAACCTAAAAATTTTATCCTTTTCTTCTAATTTACCTTTGAGAATGTTTACCTCAATTTCCAAGCTCTGGCATTGCTTCTTCATACTTTCTTCAACCCTTTTTCCTTCTTCTACTTGATCATTCAGATTTGAAATCTCTTCTTTCAACCCATTTTCTTGTTCTTCAAATGCTTGCAGAAGATCTTCATTCTCCTTATATGATTCTTCATTCTTCTTATTTGATGCTTCGAGATCTGCTTTCAGAGAGATGATTTCTGCTTCAAATTCTTCATTCTTCTTATTTGATTTTTCCAGATCTTCTTTGAGGGAGACGATTTCTACTTCAAGTCCTTTACTTTGATTGGTTACACTTTCGTACAACCTTTTCAGTCTAGTGATCATATCTTTGTAGGCATATTCCCTATTATTAAATATTCTTTGTTGATCTTTGATAACTTCTTCTAGATCCATAGCATTACTTTCACCATCTTCACCATTGCTTGCACAAAGAAGAAAATCATTAGAACAACAATCAATACATGTTTCATCTTCTTCATTTTCTGCTGCACATGTTTTTTGAGATATCTCCTTTCCTTGATTAGCCTTCTTCTTTTGTGTCTTTCCCATTGTGACGGATCTCCTTCAAGCGATCAAGCTTCTGTAGAAGGACCTCCTCTGATACCAATTGTTGGGAAAAATACTGAGAGGGGGGTGAATCGATGTTACGGTTTCCCCCCACTCAAAGCACACTTTTCTTGCCAAACCCATACGCTACTTTGCGGAAGCCAACTAGCATATACACGTGGATATCCTTCATGAAACTCGCGTATACACATAGATCTTATTATGCAATTAAATCTTTACTTAGATCTATGAAACATTTATTCTTCTGATGTTTAGTTAACAGTAAACATGTGCAGTAATAACAAAATAAACCATCACACACAAGCATCACATATGAACACCAGGATTTTAGGTGGAAACCCAAGTCGGGAGAAAACCACCGCTACCGTTGTCTCAGCCTTCAATATTTTATTATAAAGAAAACATCTTACAACTATGTGCTGGTGCAGACTCATACCAGCACGCAGGCACCCACTTGCACTCATTTACCAGCCTCTCCTGGAAGGGAGCTACGACCCCCTGCTCTCGTTTACCAGCCTAACCTGGAAGGGAGCTACGACCCCCTGCTCTCGTTTACCAGCCTCACCTGGAAGGGAGCTACGACTCCCTACTCTCGTTTACCAGCCTCACCTGGAAGGGAGCTACAAACCCCTGACTGAAGGCTACAACCCTCAGCACCACCATGGATCATGTTTCATCAATTTTCACACTGGATCCAATATCTTCAATAGAACACAACTTGTAGGCCACGTTTCATCATATTTTCAGACTGGACCCACTCCACACATTTAAGCTCAATCATACATCAAACTGATACTTATAACTTCATCAATTCATTCAATGAACCATCAACCAATAAATCAACAACTTGATCTTTCATCAATATAATCAGCATCATAATCATCATTCAAACAACTCAGATCTGTATGAATACATCACAGACAGATAGTAGTAAAAAATCAGAACAGATCAGACATTCCACACCACATGCTTCAGCGAACCCTAGTTTTTCATACGTGCTTTCCTTTTACTGATCCCGCGTATATACGCACTTTCAAGCATATCAACCCACGTATACCTCTGCACATGCTTTAGAACTGGTTTCACATTCCATATGCGCTTTCTCTGAATTAAACCCGCGTATATACGCGCTTTCACTGTTACAAACTTGTGTATAGATCTTCAGACATTATGGGGCAGCATACTTCTTTATATCAGATTTACAGTTCAGATTTTACCCTTTACTTCAGATACATGTTTGCCTCATCTCAGATCTAATCATTCCATAAAAAGATCTAGAAGATACAAATACATTTCAGATCTAGATTCCCTTCTTCATCATAGGTGCATCACAGATTCAGATCTATCATCAAACTGATACCCTTTCCATTCAGACATACTTCAGAGTGAAGTATTCATTCAAACCCAGACATCTTGCACACAATTTGCACAATGATTTTCTTCTCCTTATATATGTTTACCCTTTTTCAATACCATGAGCCAAAACCACATCACTTCCGATGGTATTCCTGGACGGGATCAAATAGACAACCTAGCACTCAATACAATGGGTCAATACCATGGTAGTAACCCCTGGTTTTATTAATTTAGAGCACAATTGACCATACGCAACTTGGCACGTACTTTTCCGCATGCATACGCACCTTCTCCTTAACAAACCCGCGTATGCCTTGTGACATACACTTCTCATCATTGTTCTGGCACATACTAATATTTCTTTCTTCTGCACCTTCTGTACTGATAGTAGATACATCAGATTTACATAATTAACAAGTTCATCAAGTCAAGAACAACTTCATCAAGTAGGTTTCCATCTTCTTCTTCAAGTGGGTTGCCATCAAGGACAACACTCTGCATCATATTGCCAACAAAACCTAGTAGTTTTCATTCACCAGCTGGTAGTAGACAACACTAGCACAAAATTTTTCTCCCCATACCATCGAGTATATAAAGGGAGACCCTTATAGGTTTCAATCCTTTATCCATAGGAAGCCAAGTTTGCCACATTGTAACCGTGGTACACCAAACACAACATTCGGGGAGACTGCCTACACGTATGTTAAGTACTTGGTCATTTATCTTTCATTTTATCACCAAGGTGTATATTGTAGTTCACGGAAGCTTGGGATACCATCTTGCTTAGATTTATTGAGTAGTGATTTTGGTCTTTACGCGTCTCTATAAAATTTAAAAGATAATCAAGCACTTATCCTTTCACGTTCGTTCAACCTGAAAGTGACTAGAGTCACCTTTTTCCCTTTTCTTGACTCTTAAAATATGAAAAGGCAAAGTTTTGTTTCAATGTCATAAAATCAATTGCCTATGATCACACGCCCATTAAATATATTTTCTTGGCTTGTTATTATGTAATTCCTTAGTTTTTGGTCTTGAAGCCTCAAATTGGTCATCTCGGTTCTCTCCTGTTTCTTAGACAAAGTCAGGTGGTGGAACCACCAGTTTCGTTGTCCCCTTCATTGCCTCCTAGTGGAGATCCTTCTCCTAAAGTTTCTTTGGGGGCACCTTAGCCTACTAGGCCTATCAGGTATTGGCATTCTATTCTTTCAAGTATCTTACCTCTTGCTACCCGATCTTCTCTTGAGAAGCCATTTGATATCAATTGGCAACCTTCGAACGTTTGGGCTAGTTTTGGAAATGAAGAAGAGTTTCCTCCACCTACTTCGAAAACTTCTTTACTTTCCACTGCTTTGGTTTCCATTTCTCGTCACATTTTCAATGATAAAATGGCTTCATCCGACATGGATGCTTCGAGTCACATCAGTAGTGAAGAGATTTATGTTTCTACAGGAAAATATAAGCTCCCTCCAGAGAATTTTCCTTTATGTCTCAGGTCAACCTTCCTCTCTCCCACACGGTTATTGTTTGTTGATTCAGATTGTTTCTGGTGCTACAACATTGTATTAGAACCTAATATGGGCAAATACATCAACTCCCTCGGAAGGGTCATTTGTTAACAATATTGGGTGCATCACCCTAGACTCACATGACATCGACGGTCATTACGTCTATCCAAACCTGTCCCACTATCTGTGTGACTTCATCCGCATCGTATGTTAGTGTGGTTCAGTCCTTGTTGCCATCTTCTTCTATTCATAGGTTGATTCCTATCGCTTCCACAATATCTGTTGGGCCTAGTGTGAGTGGATCACAACCTCACGTTTTGGGAATCCAACCTAATGGTAGTGCGTCTGTCTCTTCCAATCAAATTCCTGAAGGTCTGACATATGATCAGTACATGTTGGCCATTCAGCAACATAATTATGCTCCTGAGGGTTCTCAGCAGCCACAAGCTCCTGTTAATCTTCCACATCATTATGATGAGTACGAAAATCCCATCTATTTTCCTCCGATTGACCCTAATCAGTTCACTTACCTACCAGGACAACCCTATTGTCCACAAGGAAAGACATTTCAGGGAAAACCTTCATTCCAATAGGGAAAGCCCTATGGTCTATAGGGACAACCTTATGGTCCAAAAGGAAAACCCTTTTAGGGACAACCTTTGGTCCAATAAGGACAACCATATGGTCCCGCTAGTTAACCTTATGTTCAACAGGGAGCATCTTATGTTCCTCAGGGGAAAATATATCCATCATAGGGACAACCTTTTGTGCAACAGCACCAACCTTATGTTCAGAAAGGCCCTACTTTTGTACAACAAGGTAAAGCCTCTATTTCTCAGTCGGTTCAACCTATTCTTCAGGGACAACCTGGATCATCCCAACCATCAGGCCAACCTCCTCCACAAGGGAAACCCGGTGTCTCTCAACATCCAGGCCAACCAACACCACAGGGACAGCCTGTCCAACCCCAATAGACAGACCAACATGTACCCCAAGGGTAGCCTATTCAACCGTAGCATCCGTGTCAACCTGAACCATAGGGGCAACTCGCGTAGCCTTAGGTTACTACTTACATTCCTCAAGGTGAATCTCAAGTAGTGTTCAATGCGCCCCAGGGTACTGCTTGTATACCTCAAGGTCAATCTCAGGTGGTCTATAATGCGCCTCAAGGAACTTCTTGCATTCCGTAACAAAATCCATATGTTGCTAATAAATAACCTCAGTGGTTCATTCAGAATCAATATCCTGGTTCTCAATTAGTGTATGGGTAGAATTATCAGGCTCATAACCCCTATGGAAAAAGTCCTCCAGGATAGAACATATGGGGGTAGAATACTGGTCTTTACCAAAGGCCTGCAATGCCTTTCAATCCAGAATTACCTTTTCTCGCCATGCTGGAATTAACCGATATGTCAAAGTTGACGAATGATCCTATCCTTCATAATCCATATTCACCTCTAGTTCCAACTAAAATCCCTGGCGATTGTCCAAAATTTGACGGAAATTTCGGAGAAGACTCCCAAGTGCATGTTATAACTTACTATATTTGGTGCTCCTCTAACTCTTGGGTTGAAAATTCAATTCAGCTATGTCTTTTCCAAAGGACTCTCACTGGTGTTGCTGCAAAGTGGTACATTGAACTCTCTCATGACATTTTTCAAGATTTCAACTCTCTTGCTATGGCATTTCTCACGCACTTTCAATTACAAGTTCGGTATGAAACTGGGATGCGCCTCCTCACATCCTTGAAATAGGATCGAACTACTCATATCTCCAATAATATTCATTAATGGAGGCGGCGTCATTGATTGATCAAATTTTCAATTCCGGATCAACTTCTAACTAATTGGTTCACTACCTCTTTTATCGGTCCGATTGCTAAGGACATAATTATGGGGGCATGTGTTACCGAGGAACAAGCCATTGCACATGACAGTACCTTGATCTTGTGTACTCTCACTCTGGCACATTTTATGAACTCTTTCCTGATGCTCCACGACATGGAACTATGAAAGCAACGATGACACCATATGTCGATGGTATCATTGGTTATGTGTCCCAGAATTCTCGAAAGTCTTCTCCAAATCATATGAAGAAAATATCTACTGCTTCTCAGCCACCCTTCGAATTCCGGTAAAACTGTGAAAGTGAATGTCGTCCAGTCGAATCTGGCAGATAAATCTTATAAGGGTAAGAATAAGGGTAAAGGTAAAGCCAAAGATGATACCCTAAAATAGTATTCTCAGAAACCTAATGCTGATGATGGTTCAAACATAAATCGAAGTACCCTTGTCTGATTTGTGACAAAGAGCATTACACCAAGGAATGTCCATGATGGGTGGAGGTAAGTAGACTGCTCAAAGGAACCCAAGGCACTCTGACTGTTCTTAAAAAACCATTCCCATCACAGCAAACTCAAATGGTGGAGTAACTTTAGTCCTCCGCCCCATTTGGCTCTCAGGTTTTCATGATGAACGGTCCAACACTTGTCTCTATTGCTAACCGATCAAAATATTATAACGAACCGCGTCAGGCAGAAGGGAAGTAAATCACTGATGATCCTCCTCCCCTGTCTGCTTTTGGCCCTCTTCACATCAGAAGACCCAGTACTAAGCCCATTGTACGAACACCTTCTAAAGGTGTACTTCGAAAATCTTCCTACAATCCCAATGCCCGTGCCGCTCAACATTACAGTAACATTGAGGATTTGGCTCAGGCCCCATTTGCTATTTCTACATTGGAAGTAATTCAGAGCTGTCCATCACAACATAAGGCTTTACTATCCTCTATCAGAGGGGTTGAGCCCGCCAATTCTATCTTTATCACTTTAAATTTTGAAAATTTCATCCCATGTCTCCCTCACCAGCTTGCACTAATTATTCAAATTGGGATTAATGGAAAGAATATCCACCAAATGGTCGTGGACATGGGTGCTTCTTCATGCATCATGTATTCTTCTTGCTAGAAAGCCATCGGTTCTCCAGCCCTTAATCAATCTCCAAATTCTTTATAGGCTTTTAACAGAAGGGAATCTCACCCTCTTGGTGTTCTCGCTAGTTTACCTATTATTTTAGAAGGGAAAATGGTTAAGATTGAGGTTGAAGTCATTGATGCCAAGCTCAATTAAAATATTCTCCTTGGTTGCAGTTGGACTCATGCTATGTTGTGCATCCCATACACTCTATTTCATGTTCTCTGATTTCCACACGAAGGCAAGATCATCACTGTCAATCAGTTATCCTTTTTCACTTCCACATCTTCCAAGAGAAACATTCCATATGTAGATAATATTCCTACGCCTTATGAGAGCATAGGCCCAGGTATTTTCAAAGCTCATGCCCTTATGGGTCTTTTTTCTCTTCTTCCACCCAACAATGCTCAGATCAACATGATCTCTAGATTTTCCAATCCGTGGATCATCCCTTCGCCTGAGAATATTGATTCATTTGGTGACACAATGCTGATAAGTCCAATAGAAATTGATTATTGTGAACTTATTTTAGCTTCGGCTCCTCCTCCCTCTAATCATACTCCTTTGAGTGTGTCACCTTGGCACGTATTCTTAATCCCCTTAGCTCGGCACTTCGGATTTTCCCGATCCCTTAAATGAGATATTTCCCACTGATGGTGGCATCATGGAAACTATGTCTCTCGAGGATCCTCCTTGGGATGATAGTCATCATCGTTCCTCTTTCATGCCTAGCTTTGGGGCCATGTCTACCTATCTTGAGAAGTTTGCTTCCCAAGCTCCCTCCCATCTGCTTCAAACACCCATCCTGCCACATGAAGTCTTTGCGGAAGGTAACCTTGGAAACATTACGCAAACAATGCCTATCGACATCTCCTTCAAATCGGGGGTTGTCGAGAACATCCACATTGGGGTGACCTATTCTCCTGATGAGATAGAGGTCTATACTACTCTCTTCCATAAGTTTTGGGATGTTTTCACTTGGTCTTACGAAGAAATGCTCGGGATCGATCCAAGTATAGTTATGCATGAGATTCCTACTTATCCTCGCATGAAGCTTGTTCACCAACGTGTTCGTCCCGTGCACCCTAGAAAGGCAGCCACCATTAAGGGAGAATTTGAAAAAATTCTTAAAGCTGGCTTCATTTATCCAATTCCCTTGACATAATGGGTTTCTAATATTGTTCCTATGGATAAAAAGCATGGTACTATTTGTGTCTTTGTAGATCACTAGGATATCAACCGCGCTTGCCCTAAGGATAACTATCCCACTGCTTTTATTGACCAAATCATTGAAGAATGTGTTGGGAGTGAGATATTTTCCCTTATTTTCGGATTTTATGGGTACAACCAGATCAATATTCTTCCGGTTGATCAACACAAGACTACCTTTATTTGTCCTTGGGGTACCTTCACCTATAATAAGCTCCCTTTTGGCCTTAAGAATGTTGGGGTCACATTTAAAAGAGCAATGTCATACGCTTTCCATGATATCAAGAGGATTGTTCAACCTTACTTGGATGACCTTCCAACTTATTCTGCTAAACATAAAGACCACCTACATCATTTCCATCATATATTTCTTCGCTGTAAACACTGTAAAATTTGGCTCAATCTCCATAAGTGTGTATTCTGTGTTGATTCATGTAGAATCTTAGGGTTTATCGTCTCTAAAGACATAATTCATCTCAATTCCCTTAAGGTCGAAGCTATCATTAATCTCCCCTCCCCTTCCTCTTTACATCAGTTGTAGAGTCTGCAAGGGAAAGCTAATTTCCTGTGCCATTTTATACTGAAGTATGCTAAAGTAGCCAAAGGCTTCATGCGATTACTTAAGCAAGGCGTCCCATTCCTCTGCGATGAGATCGCCCAAAAATCCTTCGATGCATTGAAGACATTGCTTATCAATGCTCCTCTATTGCATCCTCCCAATTATCATCAAGATTAATCCTTATATTTGGTTGCCACATTTAGCAATATGGCCATGGCTCTGGTGCAAGATGGCGATGATGGTGACGAGCATGTCATTTATTATTTGAGCCAAAATTTTCTCAATACTGAAACATGTTACACACATGTCGAGAAATTGGTGTTGGCTATTGTTCAAGCCATCCAAATTTTCTACCATTATATTTTACTCCGCATAGTAACCATGATTTCTGATTGCAACCCGATGACCTACATATTGACTTGTCAATTGCTGGGGGAAAATAATCAAAGTGGATTGTTATCCTCCAAGAGTTGAATTTGGAGTTTACTATTGCCAAATTGAAGAAATCATTGGTTTTTCCTAATTTGATTTTCTCTGTCCCTTCTGATTCTGGTCCATCTGGTTATGAGGAATGCATTCCGGATGACACCCTTTTTCTCATTAGCACCCTCGATCGTTGGTACGGTGATATCATCATATATCTTTAGAGTTCTACCCTTCGATCTGAATTGACGAAGGATGCTCGTTGATGCATCCACCATAATTCACAACCTTATCTCATAGTTAGAGATACTCTCTATTGCATCAGAGTTGATTATGTTCTCCGCTAGTGTTTAACTCTCGAGGAGGGTGAAAAATTCCTCAAAGATTGGCACTCTGGAGCCTCTGGCGTTCACATGTCTGGATACGCCACTACATAGAAGATTATTTGTGCTGGATATTTCTGGCCTACCATCTTTAAAGACTGCATTGTTGTTGTCCACAAGTGTCACGATTGTTGGATTTACCAGTGCAAGATGCATGCGCTGCCCACACACCTCCATCATGTCATTAACATTAGTCCCTTTGCGAAGTGGGGCATCGATTTTATGACGTGTAACCCTCACTCAGCTGGGGGGTTGGGGGGGGGGGAGGCATGCTTATATTATCATATTCATTGACTAATTCACTAAATAGGGCGAGGAAATGCCTACACTTACAGCTAACGGTAAGACAACCGCCCAATTTTTGTTCAATCATGTCATTACCAAGTTTGGTGTCCCTCAAGCCATTGTTACCAATCATGGTTCTCATTTTTGTCATTACATGATGGCTGAGTTGACTTCCAAGTTGGGTCTGTGTCAAGACAACTCAGTGTCATACTACCCTTAGGCCAATGACCAAGTTGAAGTTGTGAACAAGGTTCTAGTCACTATGCTTCAACATACGATTTGGATGCACAAGTCAAACTAGAATCTCATGTTGTTTTCGATTCTTTGAGCTTACCAAACCTCGATGAAGGATTCGACTGGATTCACTCCATTCCATCTTGTTTATGGTCTGGAAGATACCCTTCCAATTGAATGTGAAATCCCTTCTCTCAAGATAGTTATTGAATTTATGCCTAATACTGCTCCATAAGAAGAGTTCTTTCTATATTTAGATAGGCTTGATGAAACTCGCTGCTTTGCTGCACTTGTTATAGAAGCTCAGAAAAACGGGTCAAAACTCATTTTGATCAGTCAGTTTCCCCTCATTCCTTTGTAGAAGGAGACCTTGTCCTCTTGTATGACCAAGATCATGATAAGATGTGGGTAGGAAAATTCGAACCCATGTGGTATGGGCCCTATATCATTAATCATGTTTTGTAGAATGAGGCTTATGAGCTAATTGACTATAAATTTTACCCTTTGGATCAACCTAGAAATGGGGCGTATCTTAAAAAATACTATGCATGAGTTTCTCATGCATGTTCTTTTGTACATAGGTGTTTTTTTTCTCATTTTTGTACATTTTTTGGTTTTGTGTGCTTTGAGAGTAGTTTTTCCTCCTTATTATGTTGTTGCTTACTATGCAGATGTTTGTCACTCCTTATGTTGGTTTTTCAGATGGTGCCTCCTGCAGTACCCGAAATTTGTCTTCTCCAGCCTAGGTGATTTATAATCCTGATGGTGAGTTGATCAGGGAAAATTTTAGGGGCTAATATTCACAGGTGGGCTACTTTTCCATTCTTTTTCAAAAATTCAAATTCGCCAATTTCCATTTTTTTCTAAAAATTATTCACCCAAATTTTATAGTACAAAATTATTTTACCTTAAAAATTGCCAATATTTTATATGTACTAATATAAAATAATTATAAATATAAATATTTCTACAAAAATATCACCAAACATTTTACAATTTGCATATTAGGGACTAGTATGATTCGCCAAGGTTTCTAAACTTTAAGATAAACTTCCATCCTTAAAATTTTCCCTGGAGTTGATAGACCTTCAAGGTATTTTTCTAAGACAAACCACAAATAATGTGGCTGAATATAGTGCCATCATTGAACTCTTAACCGAGGAAATTTCTCTCGACATTCGTGCATTAATTGTTAACCTAGAATCTGAAATTATTGTTCTTCAGCTTAATGGGAATTATTTTGTTAGAAATCCTCAATCTTAAGGTTGTATTCGTGTGTTAATTTATTAGAAAGGAATTTTGATTACATCACATATCAGCATATTCCTAGACGAATGAATGTGTTAACTGATACAATAGCCAATATTTTTTTAAATAGACATTTCCGTAATTTGTAAAAACATCATCATCACATAATAAGATTCATATAAGAAAATAGGCACACACACACACACACACACACACACACACACACACACACACACATATATATATATATATATGTTTTGGTTACATCCTCGGACATCACATCTCCCAAAAAATATGCAGAAATAAAAGACTAGGTGCCTAATAAACATGATTCTCATGGTAGCATGTCACTGCATGCACAAGCCGCCTCAATAAGTGGTGGACATGGTTAGACACCCCCATAGTGTGCCTCTGCTGTCCATGAGGAACATCATCAAATCTCACATAATCTAGGATTCTACTAGTGAGTCCCTCTAGATTGCATACGATCTCCTCCTCCTTGTTTCCCTCACCATGAGGGGCCACTTGAAAATCACTAGCAACCCTCTGTGCTATTGCAGTCATTCTTGCAGGTATTTCTTGGCCAACATCTGCAAATACATGGATTAAAATTAGAACATATATAATAAAAAAAACCATAATACTCATCAAAATAAAAAAATGAGTCTTACCCAATGCTTCATCCCAATCCTCTCCTTTTGGGAGTGGGAGTTCCACATCACCCGTGAAGTTCGTGTCAGTGTAGGGCCAGTCCTCCACGATAATAAGTTGTCAATGGAGCCAGTCAAAGAATTTTGGTCTCCACAAAATTTTTTGACCACCTCCTACTCTAGGCATCAAAGCCACCCAATGGAACATCCATGGCTCTTGGGCTGGTGGTGTAGGAACTATCACTTCCTGAAGTTGAAATATTGGCAACCGTTCTAGGATAAACGGTACCAAGATGGACCCATAGCCGAATTGTTTCATCTTGATGTTATTACATTTTTTCAATTGGCCTTTCAAATTGATTGTTACAGCCTCTGCCCAGTTGAAAATTTTAGGGGCCATACAATCTACGACAAGTAGCAACTATGTTTTTGTGGCCTCATGTGGAGCTTGATATCCAACAGCTCAAGTGATGGTGTGCAACACTACCTTTAGTGCCAAATCAGGATTAGTTTGAATATCTACTTTCCCACTCTTTGAACCTTTCCTTTCCCCTCAGAAAACCTTGTCTATGACCATGCTCATGTTTTCCGTCATGGGTTGGGTACCTATCAAGATTGGTACTTCCCCCCTCTGTGATAATCCAGTTATGAGGCATACATCAGAGACTTCAATCTCTAGCTCCTGATCGTGAATTATGAATCTTTCCCGATCAATTTCCCATACACTGATCAGGTACTATAATAACTCCGGTTGAGCTCAGAGACATGGAACCATGAAGAATTTTATGAGCTTGTAGTACCTTAGAACATCCATGCATCTTACATTTCTCAAGGCTTGCTCATCTTCTTCCCCATGTTCTCTTTCCTTCCATTCGATCACCATGTTTCTTTCACACACCTGCAAAATCACACTACTACATTTGGCAGAAATTCCAACACTTGGTTTTGACACTTTTGACCAAATGTCGGAAATTTCCCCAAATTTTTTCCATCCTGCCCGAAACCGTCGCTATACCGACATTTATAGAAAAGCGTCACAATACCGACACTTAGAAAAGTGTCGCAATTGCGACATTTGGAGGAAGACGTCGCAATTGTGACACTATGGCCCAACGCGTCGCTATTGCGACGACTGCCTCTAAACGTCGCAAGTGCGACACAATGTCTAAGTGTCACAATTGCGGCGTTTGGAGCCTTTGTCGCAATAGCAACGCCTTTTCCTCTGTCGGTATAATGACACTTATATGTGTGCTAAATAAAAATACGAAACTTATATGCGCACTACATAAAAATGATTTTATTGTTTCATATCCGTCGCAATAGCTACATTAACGTCTTATATCACGTGCGCATTTTCCCTCCACTCTTGCAGAACAACATTCACCCTC